>CBMN010090405.1:0-10775 GCA_000582825.1 Hordeum pubiflorum | reverse complement strand
CGGTGGCGTGGGGGGGGGGAATTGGGCTGAGGGGGGGGGGTGGACATATATGCCAGGGGCGGCTGGGCCGGCCAGCTGGGCACTCGGCCTAGTTGGGCCGGGGGGTCCTGTTTTTTATTTTTATTTTAATTACAGTTTTGTTAATTATTCAAATACAAAACATTTTCAGGAAAATACAAAAAACATACCTAAATTACCAATTTAATATAACCTACTGATATAAAATGTTCAAACTTTTATTTCAACTAGTTTACAATTATTTGTTAAAATAAAACTATTTATTAAGTATTTTCAATTACTGTTTTAACTATATTAGTGCACCTAAATATTTTATTAAAGTGTGGTTTCTTCACCATCATTACTATTGAATTATTTGACACGCTCCGAACATTTTAGTTTTGACATTCGGAAACTTTAAATTTTTACTTTGATTTAAATTTGAATTTGACTTGGTTCGAATCAGCGTGAGATTAACAACAGTAATCGTGGTGACGTGGCATCATTAGCAGGAAATTACTGTAGCTTAATTATCCGGGCGTCACAAGTGTATGGGGATGCACAACTGGAAGGAAAAGTTAATTTTTTAGCTGAACTTGCCAGGGTGTACCATGATAATAAGATCCCATGTTTGGTGTGTGGTGATTTCAGTATTATTAGAAGTGAAAAGGAAAAAAATAAACCCATGGGCTCTGGTCATTGGAGCTTTATGTTTAATGCCATCATTGAACAGGCTGGGCTGAGGGAGCTGCCCCTCAATGGGAGAAATTTCACCTGGGCCAACAATTTGCCTGACCCGACTTTTGGAAAATTAGATAGGGTGCTTTTTTGTCCTTTGTGGGAAGAAAAGTATCCTCTGACTGTGCTTCAAGCCTTTGCTAGGGAAGTATCTGATCATACTCCTTTGTTCTTAGACTCTGGAGATAAGATAGTTGCTGATCCTATTTTCAGTTATGAAAATAGTTGGGCCGTGAGAGAAGGTTTCAAAGAGTTTGTCTGTAAAATTTGGAATAAATACTACCCTGGGGGTGTCCTTACCAAATGGCAATTGAGGATGAGGGAACTGAGGAAAAAAACCAAAGGATGGAATAGCAATGTTGATGCATGGTATAGAAAACTTAAAACTGAATTACTCAGTAGATTAAACATTATTGATAGAAATGCTGAAATGAATGGTCTGACTGCTGCTAATAGAAATGAACAAATTGACCTTAGAAGTCAATTAAATAGATAGTTGAAACAAGAGGAAATGAAGTGGCTTTAGAGATATAAAGATAGAGAGATTAAGGATGGGGATGGAAATACCAGATAGTATCATGCAAAGGTCAATGGGAGAAGAAGAAAAATCAGAATCCTATCTCTCGAACAGAAAGGAGGGCTGATTGAAGGTGATGAGCAATTAATGAAATACATAACTGAATTCTATAAAAAATTGTTTGGACACCCAGAAGTAACTAGAATTTCTTTGATGGAGCAAAATATGGCACAGATTTCTGATGAAGATAGGCTTAAATTGATGGAACCTTTCTCTTTGCAAGAAATTAGGGATGTGGTGTTTGGAATGGAAAAAAATAAGAGTCCTGGCCCAGATGGATTCCCTGCTAATTTCTACCAGGAATTCTGGGATTTGGTGAAATGGGACTTGAAGGCCTTGATAGATGGATTTGGTAATGGGACTATTGATATTAGCAGATTAAATTATGGAATCATAACTTTGATTCCTAAAACTACTGATGCTAAGTAAATACAAAAGTTTAGACCTATCTGTTTGCTGAATGTGAGCTTTAAAATAATCACAAAAGTTTTGATGAATAGGCTGACTAAGTGTGTCTCTCCTGTCATTGCTCCCACTCAAATTGCATTTATCAAAGGGAGGTACATCATGGAAGGGGTGGTGATTTTGCATGAGGCCTTGAATTATTTTCACTCTAAAAAACAGAGTGCTCTGATTTTCAAGGTGGATTTTGAGAAGGCCTATGACAAGATTAAATGGCCTTTTGTCATTCAAATGCTAAAGATGAAAGGCTTCCCTGATAAGTGGTGTGATTGGGTTATGCAGACTATGAGAGGGGGGCATGTGGGGATTAGGGGAAATGACCAGATTGGACCCTACTTTCAGACTTTCAAGGGGCTTAGGCAGGGAGATGCTTTGTCTCCTTTATTATTTGATCTGGCAGCTAATGCCCTGGCTGTGGTCATGAAAAATGCTTTCGATAATGACATTGTCAAAGGAGTGTTGGGAGATGATACCCACAAAGGGGTGAACATGCTGCCGTATGCAGATGACACCATCTTCCTCCTCCAGGATGATGTTGAAAGTGCTAGGAATTTAAAATTTATCCTTTGTGTTTTTGAACAAATGTCTGGCTTAAAAATCAATTTCCATAAAAGTGAACTCTTCTTATTTGGGGAGGCTGTGGGCAAGCAGAAAATTTACCAAGAAATTTTTACCTGTCAAATGGGAGGCATGCCCATTAAGTATCTAGGAATGCCTGTGTCTGATGTTAGAATTAGAAATAAAAACTGGAAATGTGTTACAGATAAAATAGAAAAAAGATGCAGCTGTTGGCAGGGGAGATTATTGGGATCCATTGCTGGAAGGATTACCTTAGTCAGATCCTGTCTGACTAGCATTCCTCTTTTCATGATGTCCTTTTACTCCATGCCCGTTGGGGTGATTAAAAAAGCTGATTATTTTAGAGCCAGATTGGTTTGGCAGGAAGATGAGAATAAGAAAAAAATATCATTGAGTAAATTAGAAAACATGTTGCCTACCTAAAGATGTAGGGGGGCTGGGGATCTTAAATCTTGAGCTCATGAATGTTGCTGTGCTGGCCAAATGGTTTTGGAAATTGGAGATGGAGGAAGGACTTTGGCAAAAAATTATCTTTAGGAAGTACATTACATATGAATGTGTTTCCAGGGTTAAGAAAAAAGTAGGTGATTCTCAATTCTGGTCCACACTGCTTAAAATCAAAGAAATATATTTTAGATATGTGAAGAAAAAGATTGGAAATGGAAAAGGGACCAGATTTTGGGAGAATGTCTGGGTAGATGATAAAGCTTTAAAAGATGCATATCCTGGATTATATGGCCTGAGCTTCAACCACAATATTACTGTTGCTGAAGCCATCCAGCTTGGCCGGAATGGGTTCTCATTTAGGAGATCTCTCCAAGGAGACACTATGAATCTTTGGAGAAGTCTTAAGGATAGATGTGAGTTAGTTAGAATGGGGAATGAAAATGACACTGCTATTTGGACTCTAAGTGCAGATGGCAAATATTCTGTTAAGTCTTTGTATAGGAAAATGGTGGTTGATGGTTGCAACTTCCCACAGAAATATTTGTGGAAAGTTAAAGTGCCTGCTAAACTTAGGGTTTTCCTGTGGTTGGTGAATAAAAGAAGTATTCTAACAAAAGATTCTCTTATTAAAAGGGGCTGGAAAGGCAGTAAACAGTGTGTTTTATGTGGAAAAAATGAGAATGTTGATCATCTCTTTTTTTCATGTTCTGCTGCAGCTATAATGTGGAGCATTATTAAATGTGCTCTTGGTCTTAGATCCACTCCTACTTCTGTTGAAGAATGTTTTGGAAGTTGGATTAGGAAATATCAGAAAGAGGATAAGAAAATGGTTCTGGTTGGGGTTTCTGCATTATTCTGGGCCATCTGGAATAACAGAAATAGAATTATTTTTGATAAAAACTTATTAATGATCCATTGATTGTTATAAAATTGATGTGTCATTGGATCCACGATTGGTCTATTTTCCAGACAAGGGAACCAAGACGAAGGGCGCTGCAGGTGGGGACAAAGCTTCTAGAACAAATAGCAAGTGAGGTCTACAGAGCTTCGCAGGGCTGGAGATTCAACGTCGCACGACTTCACTAGTCTGCTTGTTCTCCTGGCTGGAGCCCGTTAGCTTTTCTAGTTTCCTTAGTCTGGTTTATCTTAGTCTCTTTTGGGTCTGGCGATTTGGTAAGAATTGCTTGTAATGATCGTTGGGTGGCCGATGGCTGGCCTTTTGCTGTTTCAGTTTCGCAGCTACATTACCGTTTATGCGATGCGCTGAGATGCTGATGTTGCCTCCTAGACTTGGTGGGTGATCTAGTCGTTTAAGGGTTTGTGTTAGCGTCGGTAGATTGTAATGGATCTTTGGTTTCTGGTAATGGAAATCGGAAAAGGGGATAAGCCCTTTTCTTTTATCAAAAAAAAAAAAAAACGATTACTCGCCTGAGACGAGACCTCCTAATCAGCGTGTTATGCGCCTGTTTGCTAGCTGGTGCTCACGCTCAAGATCGGTTGGGCCAGCCAATTAAGCACAATTGATAGCTTCACTCGCGTCGCTAGTTCGGACATCCATTGAATGTTTGACTCTTGACCACTGACTGTTTGACCCCGTTAATTTCTAGAAAGAAGAATGTTCACTAATTCAACAGAAGTGTAGAAATTTGGAAAAAGGTCATGAATACAAAAAAGAAATATAGGAATTGGAAAAAAGTTTGCGAATTTTAAGAAAGTTGACGATTTGAGAAGAACTCTACAAAAACAATCACGAATTTGAAAAAAAATCACAAATTTTGAAACAATAGTTCATGAATTATTATTTTTAACAAATATAGAAACTGTTCAAGAATTTTCAAAAAGTTCACATTTAATAAATTCGATTTTTTCACAAATATAGAAAATGTTCAAGAATTTGAAAAAATACTGCGAATTTAAAAATATCGTTAACATAAAAAAATTGGGGATGAAAAAATAAAACGAAAAAACAAAAGCAAAAAAGTGAAAAACAGAAACAAGGGAAACTGAGCCCGTAAAGTGAGTAACAAGAAAAAAATAGTAGAAAAAAACCGCAAGAAGCTATGTTCCACCCAAGACCCACCCCGACGTTGTCTACAAGAACCAAAGTAAACCGCGCTTAAGGCCCAAATAGGTTTGGAGAAGTAGAGTTTAATTTGTGCGTGGATGATACTCCCACAGAGTAGATTTTAGGTACTGCGCTAGCCCATGTAAGAGGGTAAAGGTTGACCCGCCCCACCAACCCGGTTTTGTGGAGATTCTAGAAGGTTCCGCATGGTTTCTCCCTTTTCCCCCCTTTTTTGCTACTTTTCCACGTGGTTTTGTGGATTATTTTGCCTCTGTACCCGTGGATAGCAATAATAACGGCCTCTGGTGGATATATTATAGGCGGCTTTGTCCGGCTTGTTCACAACCGCTTTTGAGGCCCGCTGCTAATGCCCATTTTTCTACTAGTGTCACTTGTGTTGTAGCCACCATGAACGTGCCAATACAGTGGGTCCGTCAATGGTGGAAGCTACCTGTCACTGGTAACGCTAGCACCACTTATGTTGGATTGACGAGCAGCCCGCACGTAAGTGGAAAAGGTTTTCATCCCGTCGTTGGGGGGAGGGGGGTCTTTTTCCTTAGCGGAGAACAACTAGTGCCGGCATATGGCAGATCCGCACCAAGACGACAAGATGAAGTGGGGGAATGGAGCACGGGGAGGTTCTTAGAGGGGAAGTGGAGGGGGTTGGCAATGCATGGAGTAGAAAGAGTGGACAAGTCAGGGGATGGGAGAGAAGTGTTAGGGTGGAGATGGATTTATACGCTAAAATGGACTTAGACCTGGGTTGACTGGCTGATAGGTTAGCCTGTTAGCTCTGTAATAGATACCATTGGTGTGCCATAATTCATGCCCGTCAGTGGTTAGGTCCATCAAGTCTAGGATGGTATCACCGATGGGCCTTTGTTTCAGCCAATCAGTGGTTAGGTCTGTCAGGTGTAGGATGGTATCACCGATGGGCCTTTGTTTCAGCCAATCAGTGGTTAGGTCTGTCAGGTGTAGGATGGTTCACCATAATTTTTAAAAATGTTCATCAAATTCAAAATAATGTTCATCAATAGCCAAATTCACTAGCATTTTTTTTCAAATCACGAACATTTTTCAAACGTGAACATTATTCGAATATAGGGACATTTTTTGGCTCCACGAACTTTTCAAATTCTCAGTTTTTTTAATTTGGGAACTATTTTGAAATCATGAATTATTAAATAAGAAAAAATGGAAGAAAAAACAAAAAAATAAAATAGGGGGCGCTCCACAGCCGCTCATGGGCCGGCCCAAATGGGCGCGTGAGGGGGAGCGAGGGGTGTGCGCACTGTGACTCCCCCAGTGTGCCGCGCGCTGAATAGGAGGACCCAACACCAATGATCCATTTTTCCGCCCGTCATTGCTAACACTTCTACTAATGGGCCACTTTGGGCCCGTCAATGGTGGCCTATCGTGAAAGGATTATTCTGCAATCATGGTTTATTTCGTTCGTTTTGAGGTCTGTTATTTTAAGAAGAATCGATAACTTATCTTTCTTACTCTTTCTAGTACTGGATACCACAGATGAGGTGCGTGTTGGAGTTGGACGCCATAAATTACAGACGAGGGGCCCGTCAGTTGTGGCTTGTCATGCTCGATACCAACTCATTTTGCTTTTCTTTGTTTGTTTGACACCCTGCGGCTGACTATATAAAATATTCCTGGTGTATAATGTACTATGTTTATGGAAAAAGTAGACATCAATACAAAAATTAAACATATATTTTAAAAATATTAAACGTCTATATAAAAAATGTTCTGATGTATACGAAAAATATAGAATGTGTATGAAAAAAATAGACATAAAAAATTGAAAAAATGTTCATCATGTATTTGGAAAATATTAGCGTGTCTACAAACTATGTTCTTGATGTATACGATTTTTTTTAATGTGTGTATAAAAAATATTGACATCAAAAGAAAGAAAAGGAAAAAGACCTAGTGAACCAAGAAGGAAATAACGGGAAAAAGAAAGAAATGAAAAGCCAATAAAATCTTAAAGAAATAAAGAAAACCGATGAAAAACCAAAGAAAACTAGTGTAGAAACAAAAGAAAAATAAAAGAAAAGAAACAAAACCTGGACATGGAACCGAGCAAGGGAGCGACCTGAGCTAATAGTCCAGCCCTATTGTCGCGCGCCTTCAGACGAGACGAATGCTATTAGCGAGATATGGCATTCGTGACAAGTCATGCCCGTTAGTGGTTAGATTTGTCACGTGTAGGTTGGTATTACCGAGTAGCCTTTATTTGGGACCATGAATAGTAAATTTCTGTTCTGAAATAAGGTCATGCATCTGAGTAAGCACCGACGGTCTGATTTTCCGCGAAATCTCTAGTTAAGGGTACCCCTTTGCAAAGGTTAACCTTCTTTAGTGCTAATAAGTGGCGCACTTCGTGTGCGTCACTTGTCGCAATCCGAGCATTTTTTTCTTCTTTGATTATTTTATTTAAAATATTTTATCTCTTGAACCGTATGCCCAACTACCGAACCGTTTTTATTGTTTGATTTCTCACGTCAAGATCTTCGAAACAAGATCCCATGTTATAAGATTTAACGAACTTTTTTCATGAAAAAACCAGAAACCGAATAGAAAACAAAAGCAAAAAACTGGCAACCGAAAAAAGGAGCCCAGAGGCACAGTTGCGGGTTTCACTTTATTTATGGGAAGCACATACTGTGGTTTTTCCTTTTTTACGGGCTTGTGGAAGCAAATGATGTGTTTTTCCCTTTTTGTCGAAGTAGCACAACTGTGCTTTTTTTCTTTTTCAAGAAGCACATAAAGCATGGTTGTGCTTCTTGTGGAAGCACGACCTGTGTTTTTCACTTTTTTTGAGAAGCATAATTGTGCATCGTGAAAAAGAAACAATAGTGGTTTATTTTGGTTCGTTTCGCGGTGTGTCATTTCAAGAATCGACTTATCTTTCTCAGTCTTTCTGGGAGTGGATACAACAGATGAGGGGCATGTTGGAGTTGGACGCCAGAAATTTAGAAAATGATTAACATATGTTGTAGATTCATGTGTTTGTGACTATCCGGTTTGCAATTTATGATGCATCTTCTAGACCAATGTGTACTTGGTATTTTGAAACTTTGAAGAGGTAGTATGATGCAAGGGAATTTGTGGTTGGAAAAAAATACTAATAGCCCAATTAGATTTAGATAATTCTAGCTTAAGTAGCATACCCTATGCAGAGACACCTTAAAGACAGTTTAGTGATGAAAATATGGTCATATAAAAACAACTCACCCCACAAAGTACCATGATGACAGTATATTTTTTTAGTGGAGGCCTTAAAATATTCTTTGACCCCGAAAATGCCAAATGGAGGTACCACCTCTTTTTCCCTTTCTTTGTTTGACACACTGCGAACCGATTCGCACAGCTAGCAGATGGATGCAGCTTTGCGTCAGGCCTGGGGAAGAATCGCTTCCCTCATGCATGCGATGCAAGCGTACAGATACCTTGACCCTTTGAGGAACACAAGTATATTTATTCATCTATCTGTTCATACGCATGCATATATATAGGCACACGCACGCGCGGCGGATGGAGGAGAGGAAAAATTATTTTGAATTGACACCGAGAAAAGAATGGATCCAGCCTCCAATGTGCAGAGCATGTCAAACGAGCTGCTCATGGCCGCAGGGCAAGGCGATGTGGAGCAGATAAAGCGCCTTCTCCAGCAGCACGAGGAAGAAGTCGTCCTCCACGTCAAGGATGAGGAGGAGGATGCCGTCGACGGACAAGCAGGACGCGCTGCTTCTGCCATGGCAGCAGATGCAGATGCGGCCACTGCTACGGGAGACTCCATCCTGCATCTGGTCGCGGGCGGAGGCGATGCTCGTTTCTTGGAGTGCGCCACGGTGATCGTCGGCAAGGCGAAGCACCTCCTCGGCGCCCGCAACCGCAACCGCAACGGCGACACCCCGCTACACTGCGCCGCCCGGCTGGGGCATGCTAGGATGGTCACCCATCTCTTGGGTCTGGCTCGACCCGGTGATGGGGTGAAGGAGATCCTCAGGGCACAGAACGGCAAAGGAGAGACGGTGCTGCACGAGGCGATCCGCTTGGAAGACAAGGACATGGTGGACGAGCTACTGTCGGCGGACCCGCAGCTAGCTCGTGTTCCGCTGGCCGACGGCGCGTCGCCCTTGTACTTGGCCCTCTTGCTGGGTCTCGGGCACATTGCAAGGCAGCTCTTTGCCGGAGACGAAGCTCTGTCATACTCTGGACCAGACGGCCGAAATGCATTCCACGCAGCTATTCTCGGCACGCGGGGCAAAGGTATATTTCTTCAATTAATTTTCTACCCAACATGCACTCCCATGTTTTGTTTTGCCTATTTTGTATTAGCTGTTTACTTTTCAAGTGTCTAATTTTTCTTGTAGTTAGCTTCTAATATGCATGCATGCCTCACTTCACATGTGACAAGATGCTGGGTTTCTTCCTTTAATTGTGATGTACTCCCTCTGTACACTTTAGTGATCTAAAACGTCTTATATTTTTTACAAAGTGCTTAGTTGTGTTTTCCACAAGAATTTTTTTTTGTAGTGGTGCAGTGAAAAATAATAAAATTTCTGTGTGCTAGAGCAAAAGACAACAAATAACGGTATCCAACAACGGTGCACGGTTTCACTCTCACACATGAGCCCGTTAAAAAAGGTATTTGGTCTAAAAATCAAGAAAATATATGTATTTTTGTGTGGCCTTGTAAAGATTCCTACAAGTTGATTTCATTATATTTTTACCTGCTATGCAATCAGAACAATTTGATATTTTATTTTGAAATGGTACAAATTTGTCGCTTCACTCCTCTTTCTCATGTATTTTTCCATGAAATCTTGCACATATGTCACATGTTGCCATATGCATGTGCGGTAAATTTTCCAGGGTTTTTGTTACAGTTCCTTCTTTTCTTTTCTTTTTAAGAAAACCACAGCTCAAGTGATCCTGCACTTGTCCTTCAGCTAGCCGATTTTGCCTAGTTTCATGTAGGGACAAGTATAGATTACCTCACTAAACTCTTAAAGTATAAATTTTAACCACATGCTCTAAAACTTAATAGATCACAACAGTCTATTTCTCCTTCAACTCGGGTTTTGCTCTCCTCTCCTCCTCCACCAGATCTGACACCAATCTCCCCTTGTCAGACGTGGGAGTTGGATAAGAAACTGGCAAGGCAGGGGAGAGGATGTGCGCAGACGTGACGGGCGGACCCATAGTAGATGTGAGGTCGGGCGGTCCCAACATTGGGCACTGCAACATAGGAACATGCCATGAGCAGCCCATCATGGCATGGGTTGCAGAGCTAGTGTGCATTGGCTGTGAGAACTACTCGAAGTCGTTGGCCGCAAGAACCCCAAAGTTATCACGAACACCGCCGATGCGCTTGAAGCCTCCTCCTCCTCCTCGCCTCCAACAGCAAATAAACGCCACCGCCACACCCCGGAAACCGGATACATTTGTACAAGCTGAAGGATGAGAAGTGCTACAAAGTGCGCGTTTGGTAGACCTTTGCGAGGCTGCATGGCATGAATAGATGGAGTATCAGGCTGTTTTGTAGGATACATCCGCATTTTTTCCTACACCCACCCGAAACGAAAGTGCACTAGGTTTTTTTGGCAAACATACAAAGCTTTATTCAATCAAAACAATGTTTATAGGGAAAAAGGAGAGATCTCTCGGATGGCCTAATCAAACAAGGCGGACAACCCCTAGGTTTAAGCATGTTTTGCGAGGTTGTAAGCTTTAAAATTGGAGATCCTGAACTCATGAACTACACGCTACCATCCGGTTTATAGGACTTATCTCAAAAAATTAGTTTTTCCATTTTATAAGTCTCAATTCTATTGCTCTTATTCACATGTTCTGATTTCAATGTGCATTAAATCATTGCATGCAAGG
>CBMN010090387.1:0-10372 GCA_000582825.1 Hordeum pubiflorum | reverse complement strand
AGGCGACATCCACGTCCTTTCATGGTGTTGTACAAATACGAAGCGCGGTCGGTGATGTGGTCGGCTGAACCAGAGGCGGACCGCGATAGGGCACGTCGGTCATCGGGAGGAGCGCGACGACGGTGGTCAAAGTAGGAGAGGAATAACCCAACAACGTGACGAAGACTATGCGCGGACGATGGCATTCCCGCACCAAGGGAGTTGGACGGCGCATACCACATAGAAGTCGACGCCCAGGGACGGCGGAGTGGACTGTGTGCCGTTGCGCTATGACCCGAAGGGGTGACACAGTGGCAACGCGCGAGTCGGGGCGATGACGAGAAGACCTCGTGGCGGCGGCATGGATGCGTGCTACGGCACTATGAACCGAAGGGGCGATGCGGTAGCAGCGCGCATGTCGGTGGAACCGTAGGGACAACCTCGGACGGCGGTGTGGAACCTTACATGGCGCTACAGCCCACAGGGGCGACGCAGCGGCAACGTGCGGGTCGGTGCAGTCGCGGGGAGAACCACGGGGCGGCGGCGCTTCGGCCCTATGGGACAGCACTGCGGCAGCCCGTCTCTCGATCGGTGGAGGGGCGCGCATACTCGATGATTATCTTGATGGGAACCTGCGGAGGCGCGAACAACCAACTGATCAGGTCGGTTGTGCGGCGCGGATGGAGCGGATCACGGACGGGCGGGTGATCAATCGGATCGTGCACGAGGTCGGGGACGCTGCTCGATGATGAGGTCGAAGTCGCGGACGGTGAAGGCGGGGTGGTGTAGGAGTCCAAGCTGAGCAATGCGATGACGACCGGCGGGGAAAGACGTGCAGACGAGTGCGTCCAGTGTCGGCACCCGAGATACCAATGCAGCAC
This sequence comes from Hordeum pubiflorum, assembly GCA_000582825.1. Taxonomy (NCBI): domain Eukaryota; kingdom Viridiplantae; phylum Streptophyta; class Magnoliopsida; order Poales; family Poaceae; genus Hordeum; species Hordeum pubiflorum. The sequence continues at coordinate 9,512 of CBMN010090387.1, read as the reverse complement.
CGTGCGTGAGGCGGCCATACGTACGTGGTGGAGGTGGGAGGTGATGGAGAAGTCCCGACCGGAGACGGCCGGCGTAGAGCGACAGGGTGGCAGACGGGTTGACGGCGGTCGTTACGGCCCGCCGCGTTGCATGAGACTATCCAGTCGGAGAAGAGGCCGGGTGGTCGTGTCAGTGTCGGAGTAGAGGTGCGCGAGGGTCGACGGGCGGCGACAGTGACACAAACAGACCGACGAGAGAGAGAAACGCGGATCATGGGATCTAGAAAAAGACTATTTAGGGCAACCGATCAACATGATAAGCCGATGAGCCCTAGGGATGAGTCGCGCAATACCTGGTGAAGATCATGGAGATTGAGCTCCCCGGGGATGGCGCGGTGCGCAAGTGACGGCGACTAGGGTTTATGATCGGGGTTAGGTCGATATCATGTAAGAACAATAAAGGGGAGATGGTTGGGGTAATGCGAAGAATGTATTACTGAGCCTCGAGAGCGAGTATATATCGAGTACAAGACTTAAAGTGCAAGACGTCTTTTAGAGATAAGATGAAAATAATTCTATTTAATCCCGAACAATTTCTAGTAAATATATCTCTAACAGATACAAAATAGACAATCTCATAAGAATGAAATATCTACTATGGTACAGATATAAATTCATGTATCCAAGACAGGTTGGTGTAGTTTTTCTGGAGATAGGATAGTAGGACCTCTTCGAAGACGCGTCTGCAACAAAATATAACTGCATACACTGCGGCCAAAGGAAGACTAATTTGCTCTTGAAGTTCGAAGAATATACTCTTCCATTTTAATGAACGTGGGGTCGATTACGATGAGTCATCTCACAAGCCATACATGTCGTCTTCAGACTAGGGGAAGGGATCACATCAGCTTCACCGCGGAAGGAGGAGTGCCACTCCATGGGCGAGCTCTGAGGGCCTCATGGCAGGCCGCCTTATCTGCCACGCAGGACGCCCGGTGGGGCCCACGAAGGCCCTGCCCGTTGGCCGTCATGGCTCCTATATAGCCTCCATCCACCCTATCCTCCTCTCCTTCGCACGTATTCCCCCTTCGCCCCGGCTCCTCCCCTGGTCACCGGCGAGAAAAGGTACACACGCGCATCCCCTCTCCGTCTAACAGTTTCCCTTGATGATTTGTTATACTTGTACTCGGTGCATGATCGTAGGCATCGCATCAAAATACTCACGCAGGAGTGTTGTTTAACGGAGAGGAATGGCTAGTCTATGACTTGATTGATTGGTCGGTTGGTTCTCCTCTTTCTGAGTATTGTCGTCCGGATAAGCACGCGGGTAGCGTGTCATGTCACGGGCTTTTTCCATGCGTGCAGCTTAATCTTTCGTTCTTAGGATTGGCCAGAATACTGAAGGCTCCTTTGGGTCGTTTATTAGCACTTTCGCGTTAGTAGGCAAGTAGCCCTCGTCTTCTTAATTTGAGAGATGCCACGAGTACTGTTATGCTTATAGACTCTTAAGGTATAGTGAATGGTATTCTCCTAAGTTTTTTCTGTGGTCATTCTGCTATGCTTCTGTGAGAAATATATTCAGTACTATCTTAGTATATAGAGAAACATTGATAAATAACACCTTCAGTAATAAAAACATCCTAGATTTCCTTTTGAGGAAAATATTGTTTTAGTCCAAAAAAAGATAAAACTAGTTTTTTAATTAAATATTGTAGATGTCGTGAAGATTAAATGATTTTTTTTCTTACAAAATGATGTAACTTCATGGATAAAGTAGAAAGCGCTACAATAATATTGAAGCAGTGAAATGATTTTTTAGACAAATCTATTTCAAAATGGGCTCCAGGTTAGCATGAAAATGAGCATTTTTTTATGCGATCCAGAAATAGATCGAAGCACCATCAAGAAATAATGGAACAGAACAATCAAAAATAGCACCCTGGTGCAACATACTACAAAGTTTTAAAACGGCCTAAAAACAGTGGCCGCTGCCGCTTGCATCGCTAATAGCATAAATGAATATATATTTTGAGGGAAAGCAAAAAATGAAAATGAGCATGTAGGCCAGGAAAATAGATTCATCCCGTTGTTTCCAGGATTTTAACCACAGAGCCCGTGTTTGGTTTCTACTCTACTGTCCGCATCGCAGCAAGATGGATTACATGAATGGGCCAGGCCGGAACCACCTGTTCGTCCCTGGGCCGGTGAACATCCCGGACCAGGTGATCCGCGCCATGAGCCGGCAGAACGAGGACTACCGCTCGCCGGCGATCCCTGCACTCACCAAGACCCTCCTGGAGGACGTAAAGAAGATCTTCAAGACCACAACCGGCACCCCCTTCCTCTTCCCCACCACCGGTACCGGCGCCTGGGAGAGCGCGCTCACCAACACGCTCTCCCCGGGGGACCGGATCGTGTCCTTCTCGCTCGGGCAGTTCAGCCTGCTGTGGATCGATCAGCAGCAGCGCCTCGGCTTCAGCGTGGACGTGGTGGAGTCCGACTGGGGCTACGGCGCCGACCTCGGCGTCCTCGAGTCCAAGCTCCGCACTGACTCGCAGCACACCATCAAGGCCATCTGCATCGTCCACAACGAGACCGCCACCGGCGTCACCAACGACCTCCACGCCGTCCGCAAGCTCCTTGGTCCGTCCGTGCTCTGCTCTTCCTAGCTAAGCTAGCTACCTCTTGCATGCACCGATCTTGATATGTTTACGTGTGGATGATGATATGTATGCTGCAGATGCGTACCGGCACCCGGCGCTGCTGCTGGTGGACGGGGTGTCGTCCATCTGCGCGCTGGACTTCCGCATGGACGAGTGGGGCGTGGACGTGGCGCTGACGGGGTCGCAGAAGGCGCTGTCGCTGCCGACGGGGCTGGGCATCGTGTGCGCGAGCCCCAAGGCGCTGGAGGCTGCCAAGACGGCCAAGTCGGTGCGCGTCTTCTTCGACTGGAAGGACTACCTCAAGTTCTACAAGATGGGCACCTACTGGCCCTACACGCCGTCCATCCAGCTCCTCTACGGCCTCCGCGCCGGCCTCGACCTCCTCTTCGAGGAGGGCCTCGACAACGTCATCAAGAGGCACACACGCCTCGGCACCGCAACAAGGTACGTACCCTGCTCCACCAATTCTTGTCTGTGCATGTTGCATGCCTGCCTGCCTGCCTGCCTGCCTATGACGACGGCTTGATGAAAAATGGATGTATGCTTGGATGGATCTGAAACAGGCTGGCAGTGGCGGCGTGGGGGCTCAAGAACTGCACCGAGAAGGAGGAGAACTTCAGCGACACGGTCACCGCCGTCGTCGTGCCGCCGTACATCGACAGCTCCGAGATCGTCAAGCACGCATGGAAGCGGTACAACCTCAGCCTCGGGCTCGGGCTGAACAAGGTCGCCGGCAAGGTCTTCAGGATTGGACACCTCGGCCACCTCAATGAGGTACGCACGTCGCCGTAGAAAAAAGCTGTTTGCAATCTGCATCGCCAATGACCAATGCGCGCTTGCCGTCTTTGCTGCAGCTGCAACTTCTGGGTTGCCTCAGCGGGGTGGAGATGGTTCTCAAGGACATCGGGTACCCGGTGAAGCTCGGCAGCGGCGTGGCGGCCGCGGCGGCGTACCTCTCGAATTCCACGCCCCTCATCCCCTCCAGGATCTGAGCAAATTCCACTCACGAAAGCAAGGGGGTCGCGAGGAGAAGAACAAACACGTACAGTGCCCTGCTTCGCTCTGCTGCTGGGCACCTGGTGGGCACACGGCAGAGCAGAGCAGAGCAGGCGTAGTACACTACTGGTTCTGGTTATACTCTCTCTGTATGTAAAGTTAATTTTCACACACCCATCTATGCTAAAGGAGTATAATTTCGTCAACTGAAGCTTTAATTAAAGGAAATTGAACCCGGAGTATTATTACATCATGTGCCTCTTTTAGATGGCTAGGCTTGGTATTCCTGATTGTGATTGATCTACTCTGTTTCCTGCTACTGCGTATAAGCTGTTTATAGTTTTATAACCACTGAAACGTAATCCATCATCGAAGAAATCCACGCAGCAGCTTAGTACAAACATCACGGGCGCCGCACACGTGCGATGGTAAAAAGAGCCCTCGGCCCCCTGATTTCACTTAAATAAAACAAGACTGTAATGGCATTTTTAAAATATCTAATGGCAAGGCATTTTTGAGCAAGCATCTCACGGAATAATGACATTTTTAAGCAGTTGTAACGTCTAATGGCAAAACTGAGTAATGCGACAAAACTAGTGACATAAATGATAAAAATCCTAAATTCTAAGGCACAAACGACCTCAGAACTGAAACTTCACAACACCAAAAGAAGCGGAAATCCATTTTGACTCTAGGGAGCACATGCTTTTGCTTGTCAAAAATGAATTTTACAAATGTCTACAAACTTGAAAAGAAATAGATGTATTCATTGTCACACCCAAATGGTACATGCAAATTTTCAAGGGTAAAACTTAAGCATCTGACCTATGAAAAAAAAAAGACAAGTGGAACGCCAAATGTTACACATAATTTTGTTTTTTTTTCATCGATGAAGCACTACTATTCCCATATGCAATGAAAATTGTCAAGCACACTTGATGCACTAATATGAACTTCTACAAAAAAAAAGTCAGATTTTTTAAATTTTATTTACTATTTATTTTGGTTTTACTGTTTATTAGATAGCATGTGCTTCCCAGAGCCAAAAATCCGCGTACAAGAAGAAGTTGTTAGTACAATAGAGCAAAATAACCAACAATGAACCGAGAGATGAGACCATTGAATGAGAGCCAGAATGCAACAGGGCAAAGGAACGAGACATCTAAGGCAAACCCGCATAAACCATCTGCGGCGACAACATCAACTACATTGCAAGTCTCCTGGTCATAGGGCCCCAGTCTTGTCATTAGGGATGCAAATTTGGAAAGTTGAGGTATCCTCTGACCCTAATTAGTTCCACGAAACGAGTTGAACTAATTACGGTTGGATGATATCCTAAATTTGGATGCCTACTTGTCGTTCCGTACATTTCTGCCCCGCTTTAGCCATTTTTTCAGTTGCCCTTTCAAAGTGTCGCCCAGGTATCAATGAAAACGATAAAACAAGGTACCCTAAAGGTTCCAAATTTACATGCCTACCGGTTCTATGTATTTTCCAATAATTATCCTGGCCGAAAATAAATTTTCATAAAAGTTGACTATTCTGCCTTTGGTGCGCTAAGGACGAACATGAAAACTATCGACGATTGTTCGGGTGTGGGATTGGATTCCTTTCTTTTAGTTATCTTTGGATCCCAATTCATCACCGAAAGCTGACCAATAAAGAATGAAATTAAAGATCGATTTAAGAATAAGGTAAGTTGTTGGAAGGGCAAGCTTATATCCTATGGGAGTCAGCTAACTCTTATTAATTTTGTGCTTACGAGCATGTCGATGTTCATGTTATCTTTCTTTATAATACCCATAGGGGTATGGAAAATATTGGACTTTTACCAATCGTGATTTTTTTGGCAAAGCGATGAGAGTAAAACAAAATACACACATGCTAAGTGGGGCATATTATGTAGGCTAAAGGACCAAGGGGGTATGGGAATTGAAAATCTCAAAGTACAGAATAAATGTCTGATTAGCAAATGGTCATATTGGCTATCCTCATAGGAGTAAGGGGCGTAGATTCAATTATGGCGTAACAAGTATCTGCATTCCAAAACTTCAACACAAGTTATGACGCAACTGAATGATTCTCCCTTTTGGAAGAGGTTCATGAGAATTAAGGTCGAGTTCTTTAACATGAGTAAATTTATCATTGGGGATGGCGCACATCTAGATTCTGAGAGGACACTTGGCTAAGGGAGACATCTCTTGCTTTATGGTATCCAATTCTTTATATATTGTATAACGTAAAAATACACTTGTGAGTATAATATTAGGTTCCATCTTCTCTTACACATTAAGTTCATGAGGGCACTAGTTGGGTAACGATGGGATAGATGGTTGCATTTAGTGCGTAGGTTGATTGAGGTCAACCTGACTAATGAGCCAGATGTATTTCGATGAAAAACTAATCCTCAGATCTATTCATATATACATATATACAGAAAGCAAAGGTGCATTGGTTTGTGCATAAGGGATTGATTCTGACTATGAACAATTTGGCAAAACGTAGGTACGAGGGGAGTAAATGATATTGGTTTTGTCGTAACGAGGAAACGATTCAACATTTGTTTCTCATGTCCACTAGCAATGTTATTTTGGCGAACAATACATGTGTCCATTATTTTGGCGAACAATACATGTGTCCATTAATGTTTCTCCACCTACTAGTATCTCCAAACTGTTTAGCAATTGGTTAGGTGGGGTTGAGCCTAATACAACAGCACACATTTCTGTTGAAGTTTGTGCATTACTTTGGGCTATTTGGAACTGTAGGAATGGTGACATATATCATGACAAATAGTACAAACTTTGCGCACGTTATGTACCATGCGTCTGGATGGATCCGTACATGATCACTACTACACTGTGCGGAGGAGAGGGGGCATACGACCTTTGTGTGCAACCGATGAAACACGGTAGCACGGGCTACATATAACCGGTTTGGATGGCGGTTCAATAATAAGATAGGGTGTAGGCCTTGTGTCCTATTTTCATATGGCTATTTTATACGTTCTTGCTTTTATTTACATACTTCAGATGTTACTTCGTACTTTGATACTAGGTTCCGTTAAATAAAAAGAAGTCTGCATCACTTGATGCATAGGCTGGGGGTATTCCTCCTTTTAATAAAATGGCCATCACACAACTCAACTTGGTAACACAAATTTGTAGCTTCTTCGACAAGAGCAAAGTCACTTCTCTAAGAAATCTTCTAGAAATATCACACACACACACATCCCCAAGAAAACACCTTTGTGAATTTTTGAAAGTGCAATTGTGTCCTTAAGTATATTTTGGTATTGATGACCATGAAATAAAGGAACTAATGAAGTCCACTAAGTGCATGTGCATGTTTTAGTCCTATGTGCAAAGATTGTAGTGGATTGTCAACCGTTGAAAATTCACATGCTTACGAAGGACTTTGTGGAGGCCGACTAGTTTATCCTTTATTTTTGGTTTTGCATATTAGGGACCCCACACTATTAAGAGGGCGTCGTTGCGAAGTAAAGTACAATGTCAAGTCATGATAAAGATACCCATTTTCCTAAACCGAAGTCCAAATCAAAATAGCCTAACCAAATCCTAAGTCAAAAGTTGCAAAAGTGCAAATCCGGGTTGCCCAAGACTCCGGGGAATTTCAGTGATTGTTTTTTCGGCCGGAGTTTTGGGGCTTCCTGTAGTCCCTCTTGGGTTTGAGTTGGAAACTTTGATGATTTATCTAGGTGCTCTCGGGTTCCACCAGGAATATCGGAGAAAAGGATCGGAATGTCCAAGGGGCATGTTCTCGACTCGCGCTCTGGATGTGGTGTGATGTACCAAGCAGATCCTTGACTCTTCTTCGAGGTACTCTCAGGTTGGAATTGGACCCTCTAGGCCTTACTTTGAGGCACCATGTTGCCTCGCCTTTCGGCTCATGTGTAACCGCACGCACCTAACCCTAAGACTCTGGACCTTTTGGAGGAGACTCTGGATGTCTAATTTTGGAGAAAAAACTGCCCATTTGCTCCTTGTCAATATATAAGCCACCTACAAGTCTACTAGGTGGTTGATTTATTTATCTTTGAGCAGATCTAAGAAGAGATGTCCCCACGTCTTCACTACACTAAATCTTCTTTTCCTTGAGGGATTTGTGAGATAAACACATCCATGCAAAGATCCATTCTTCTCTCTCTTTTGACAAACGGATCTCTTCAATTAAGCGAGTCTCGAGCTTTCTCATTCATTCTTGTTACTTCCTAGGCAGTAAGAGTCATTGGCAAGGAATCGATTTGGGATTTACCCCATCATTTGTAAAGGTTCAAACAGACATTTCAAGTTTAGCAACTTTGGATCATAACACAAAGATCACTTATCGGTCATTTTTAGACCATCTGTGATATACATCTAGCCAAGCCCAAAATACCATATCACTCACGCCTTCATAATGGCCAATTGACCCTCATCGGTGATGCCTGGATGGGCAACGGTCAATGATGAGGTATCAATGTTATTTGGATCTGTAGTAGTGAAGGCAAGGGCCAATTAGCTTCTACAACGAGTGCAACAAAAGGCTGGATGGCGAGGCAACATCCCTAGATAAATTGTAGGGGATGGTTGCTAATATGCCTGCATGGTCGAAGTGGTAGACCTGACTTCACGATGGTGGCAAGGGCACGCCTGGCTCTCGACAGCAGGTACTGGTGCACGGTCCTAGTCCGCGTGCGACGCTCAACGACGAGTACGATGCAGCTAGGTCTGCGATGACACTATGTGTCTTGTTGCTTGGGATTGTGTCCTATGATTATGTCTTGATCTTCACAACTCCAACTTTGTGGTGCTCCAAGGCAAGAATGTCTCCATCCGCAATACTCATTCTTAGGATTCATCGGCTTTCGATCCGCGACATCGGCGACGTTTTGTGTTCTGGTCGCCCAAGTCATGGTGAAGGGCCTCAAGAGTACCTGTTGAAAGGCAATTGTTATCCTAGTTAGCACTAACAACGCTGATACATGTATGCATTCTTACTCATCGGAGACGTTATCATGGTGGTGCTTCCACATCCCTTGTCCCTAAGAGCTCCGATGGAAACCCTAGATTTAGGTAGCCCTAAATTCAGAAGATGGTGGCGCCATGGCATCAGCTACCTTCTTGGAGGAATTGTATGGGATCAGACTCACTATAGGGAGCCATTTCTGTAGTGACTCATGTGGATGACGGGACGTTGGCCTCAGATCTGATGGCATTGTGACTCGCGTGGCAATGTTGATGATGGTGAGAGTAGCTAGTGTTGGAAATAGGCCCTATGAGCAATAATAAAGTAGTTATTATTCTATTTCCATGTTCATAATTAAGTTTATATTTTTATGCTAGAATTGCATTGGTTCTTGAATGTGTGATTCAGAGGAAACTTAATTGCATGTGTAGAAATATAAATGCCAAACATATCACTAGTCTGGTATTATTGATGGTTATATTTTTATGACCATGGTCATAGTTAATGTAACAAGGATGCCGACAATAATTAGAGCACATTCCTAGGGTAACAATGGTGCTAGATAGACCCAACTTATGATATACCGCAACAATACCGCAACAACACGTCATCAATATGTTGTCGGTATTTTATCATAATGTGTTCTTGCATCCTTAGACTGTGAGAATATCGTAGAACTAGATACATGATGGTCTCTTTGGGTTTCCAAATGTTACTTTGTAACAGGGTAATTATAAAGGTAACTTTTGGGACCACCAGATAATATGTGATGGTGCTAGATATGTCTAAGACTGGGATAGTTTCCTCCGGATGGGGAGATACACTCTGGGCCCACTCTATATTATGGTGCCTAGTGTTGGGGAACGTTGCATGNNAAACAAAAATTTTCCTACGCGCACGCAAGAT
>CBMN010090364.1:0-18844 GCA_000582825.1 Hordeum pubiflorum | reverse complement strand
TCCAGCGAGGGAGTAGGCGAGGGGATAATCGATCTCAACGGCGGTTCAGGAGTCGCCGAGAGGAAGGAGGAACCCTACCTACGTGAGGAGGGGATTTCAGTGTACTACAACGCTAGCTTGAAAACGTCGTGAGGCAAATGGGCCATTTAGCTCATGACATCCTCTGTTCGTAGCCTCATACAAGCGTGATATAGGAGGACTCCTGCCGCGCGGCACTTGGGCCCACTATCTGAACGGTGACGCATCATCGCATGTAGAACCGCATCGTTGCAAGCCCCACGACAAGCCGATGCCCGCCACCATGCACAATGCGATTGAACGCATCACCATGCTTCACACGAGCATCGCAAACCGGTAAGATCGAAACAAATGCTGAATCATTTCCTCATGGTCACAATTTTTTATTACAACCTTGCCACCTAACTTTGGCCAAGTTATCTTTTTGGTTAAATATATACTTTTGTACAAAGAACCACATATAAATCTTTATATTTAACGGGACCTTTTACTTTCAAATATATATTTTTTTGAAAGTGGGTCCAATGTTTACAATACTAGCATACAAAGGCTTATTGAAAAAGCACCCAAATTGGTGAGCTTCCACCGGAAGGAGTCTTCATCTAGCGAGAGGTTGCCGACATCAACATTTGAAGCAAATGAACCCAATTGATCCACTTATCCCCAATATGTGCTTGTTGAAACTAAATATGCAACTAGCAATGTGCCCGTGCGTTGCAACGGATCCAAAGTAGAATAATACTCTTTCAAAAACTTGAAAGAGAACACTCTAGTTTTGATATACATTTATAACTACAAATATATTATGTTTCACTAAAAATATATTCCTCGGACTGTTTTGATGAGGCGGGGGAGGGATGTGGTTGGTTTCAAGATACCAAGGGGTTTTCTGCAAATTGGAGCAGAGAAGTGGGCTGCTGTTGCAAAAAAGTCCACAACTTACCTCACAGTCGCTAGATGCAGATCTAATGGTCAGAAATGATGGATGGCAGACACACCATCATCACCAACTGAGTCTTTTATAGGAGTAGTGAAATAAACATGCCTCTAACACAGAAGCCACAAACATGTCCTTTCGCTACTTAATGGTATGATGGTTCGGGTATTTGAGGCCTACCCGTGCATCCCCTATCCAAGTAGTTTCCTAAAGTTGTTTAGTTTGGTTGTTGCCTATTACGAAATCCCCTCGACTAACTAAATCAACCTTCACCCTCATCCAACAGTTGCAAAAGGGCAAATTTGTTGGTTTAGCCATCACCTAGGTACAGTCTTTGCGTGTAGGTATTTATTACGAAGAAATTCCTGCTAAACGTATTCCTCTTTGAGAAGTTTGAATAGCCATTTTCTGTGATGATGATGGTGATAGTTGGAAAGCAGCAATATGGCACGTACAGGCATTTGCTCATATTATCTGGACCGCAGTAGCAGTATGAGATCTGTGCCGCAGGTAGTTAATGCTGAAAAGCTGCGAGCTGAGGAAATTGGTGTATCAGCGGAATACTGGGGTAATACGTATGTACCTCTAACCCACGTGGCGCAGGGTGTGACCTCCGGAGGACAGTTTGCGTCTGTACCGGTGGAACAGTCGTTGCATCGTAAACGTACCTTGGTCCAGAATTTGACCGGACCTAAGCTTACTTATTTTCCTTTTTTTTTTTGATTGATTGATTGATGAACTGGGAAAGCACTGTGCCCTGTGCGTGCCTTTCGATGCTGTTATGGAGTAGAATCACAAGCAACGGTGGCCAACATTATTGTTATTTTTTTGTTGAACACTCCTGCGCGCCTTGTAGTAGTAGTAGTAACTTGTACGTACTGAGCCGAACCAGTTTCCGAGTACTCCATACAATGCAATATAATTCATGTTTTAAAATTATCAGGATAGATTAAGGAGGTGTTGAAATCTCCTTTCTGTCCTTTGTTTTAGGATAGTATCAGGTGATATTATCCTTCACATGCTTGAATGCGCCTATATGATTAAAAAATATTCAAAATGCTTCAAAACATTTTTAAAAAATGTGAAGGTTCATAGGATAGGTGTCTACAAGCCTTAAAAAAGTAAATTCAAATTTGAAACGCACATAGAGAAAATAAATGACTAATCCAGATGTGAATATATAGTTCTTTTTGACCCTACATGTTTTTATCTTTTTGACACTTCATCCTAGATTTCTCTTTTTTTTTCTGCTTCATGTGTATTTTTAATTTGAATTTGACTCACATAGATAAACTAAAATGCCAAATACCAGTTTTTTTTTGCCTAGTTTTCTATATGCCAAGCGTTTTTTTGACGTGTCATGGCGTACATGATAGTATGCCAAGGCACAGGTCTTTGCCGTGTGTCGTGGCATCGGCGTACATGATTATAAGCCGAGCGGCCGATAATAGACAATTTGCATATAGAGAAACACAAGTCAAAATGTGTTTTTTCTGTAGTGATAGGTTTGTGTTTAATTTTTCTAGAACTTTCCAAGATCATCAGTTTTTTTTTTACAAAACCAGGCTCCATAGAGCTAGGAAGTCAAGCACAGTTCCCGGTCTTGAACAGCGGTCGCAACATGTAATCCTGTGCAGCAAAGGGATTTGACTACATGCATGCAGTGGTAATCCAGTGGCAGTTGGAACAGTACACATGTCGTGCGTTGCACAACACCAAGATGGTATAGACGGTACTACTAGAAAATACATCCATCTGTACCACCGGTTGCAGCATATGAAATCAATGTATTGCAGAGGTGGGCCAATGAACTGTTGCAATATGATGAGAAAGCAAAAATACGGACCACAATACACTGCAGCACCCTGATCCCAAAACATGTCAACGCTCGAGATAATGGGAGCATATAGATGTATGACCCACATTGAATTTTCGTGATAGTTGGAGCTAGTAGCTACCAAAGAATTTCGATGGAAGGGAGTGGGGGACTAGGGGGTGGGGGTGGCGAGGGCAACAATTGCGTTTTTTTACTGAGAAACTGGCAACCATTGCTTAGGTTTGGGTTTTAGGGAGTTTGCACGTTGGGTGAAAATAGGACAACTCAATGGGCCTATTAGTCTGATGCTGGAAATTTTGGCCCGTTTGTGATAATAGGGACATCACATATAAAAAAAATCTTGCCTACCACATTGCATACATGCATGGCAACATAGAGCGCACGCGTCGTATGTGTGTGCGCGCGCGCGTGCAACTTCAATAAGGTTTGGTATCATTTATTTCAGACAACTTGATTTGTCATATAATGACCACTGAAAATTTTCATCGCTACATATTTTGTTGCTCATAAAATCTCTCGGTCGAGCATACCGTTTGGTCAAGACCGCGTGCAATGAGGGGTGTCAAGGGACTAATTTCTACAGTAGTGAACCAATTTTATAGAAATAGTTATTATCAGTTACAGAAACACATTTCATGATAATTCTACTCATATTGATGTGGTACTGTAAATATCAATATTTCTTCGTATACACTTATTTAAAGTATATAAAAATTGACTCAAACAAAATCCATATTCCTTGGAAGCCCGAACGGAGCAGTACTGCAGTAGTTAACCCATGTAGACTTGATGTAAAAAGAAAAGAGAAACAGTGCAGATTTTAGTGCACATGTGAGAAGAGAACACAAACAGTAGCAATCCCTCCGAACGCAGCATGGGATACTACGCATCGACCGAGGTGGATGGGTGGAGCATCCTCTTTATAATTTGCTCAAAATCCTCTGATCCTCCAGGGCCTTGACATTGGCTGCGGCCGGGCCTTTTTGGCCGTCCTGAATGTCGAATTCGACACGCTGGCCCTCGGCGAGAGTCTTGAAACCGTCGGCAAGGATTGCGCTGAAGTGGACGTAGACTTCCTTGCTGCCGTCGTCGGGGGTGATGAAGCCGAACCCCTTGGTTTCATTGAACCACTTCACCACACCAGTCGTCTTCACTCCCGCCATTTATGTAGTATCTTCTCCCTCTTGATCTCACTCTGTTCGCTGTGCTTGGGGGTGGGGGTCTTGGCCAAAGGTGGACCATTATATAGCCGGCGGTGTGGCGAGCAAGGAGAGTTGTGGTGCGGCCGCGTATTTTCTGTAGGGCATCATGTATGATTGGATTCATGTAGCTGGTGCTGGAGAGGTGGTGCGTGCCCGGATGAATTCACGGTCGTGCCTGCACGGGCTGCCCGCCGCGCCCGAACGTGCATGCACGCATGTGTAGCTCTGCGTCCGTGCCCGCACGAACGGCCGCATATCGCCGCAGGTAGAAACAGTCGGGCCGCACGGTGCCGCCGACCGTAGCACCGTGCCTCCTCTCGCAGGGCCCGCGCTGCACGCCGCATCGTCGCCCGCCGTGCCTCCACCGCACGCATTGAGCCCCGCCGACGAGCGGAGTCGTGGCGGTTAGGAGCGAAGGAAGTTGGCCGGCCCTGTATCATTGGCTCGTTACTTTCGTTTGTTTTTCTTTTATTTCTCTTTTTTATTTGTATTTCAAAAAAGTTCCTGACACATAAAGTCTAAAATTTATATTCAGAAAGTTTTCACCGCAGATTTTAATATTTACATGTGGAGTAGAAAATGTCCACGCAACTTTGGAAAAAATATTTTGACATTAAAAAATGTTTGCAGTTTTTTTTAAAATGTGTATACAATATAAAAAAAATCCATGTACTATGAAAAAATGTTTTGGATCATTCAAAAATGTTCAACATGTGTTTCCAAAGGCGTTTACTTGTATTAGAAAAAATGTTCAGACATGTATTTAAAAATATGTTTATAATATATAAAAAATTGCGTAATTAAAAGTGTGACATTAAAACAAATGTTCGCGAGGTTAAAAAACGTGTTTCTGATATTTCAAAAAAATGTTTATACAATGTAAAAACAGATATTCGCGTAGTTTAGAAAATTATGTATTATTTAAATTTGCTCAACGTGTATTTGAAAAATGTTTAACACAGATTGGATGGAAAAAAATTAAAACACGTATTTGAAAAAATGGCCATCATCTATTTTAACGTTTATCAAAAAATGTTCCAGGTGTATATGAAAGATGTAGAACATGTATTAAATAAAGTGGACATATATTAAAAAATAATAACAAGGAAAAAAGGAAAAAGGAAAAGGAGAGAAAACATATATAAACGGTTAAAGCACATAAAACAAAAAAATATGATAAAAACCGATATTGAAAACACACATAACAAAATAAATAAGCATTAGCTTCGAAAACAAGATTAAACCGGTCATAGAAGCTTTGCAAAACCACTCCTCCACGAACCGTTATTGGACTGACTCATTTTGTGACCATCTACTGGAGTACCGTCTCGTAGTAGGCAAGATATAACCCCGTATATCCTAATCCTAAGAACCCTATGGCTTGGCACCTAGGCAAATATGCCCCATGAGGCGAGGAAAACACCGACCCGTGAGCCGGCCCAATCAGGCAGGTAACTAGGGATAGAAAAAGAGGGTTTGCAAAGCAGATGTCATTCTACTCTGGTAATTACACTAGTTATTCTTAGAGCAGAAATATTATGGGAAACCCCTTGCACATTGCAACAATTCTAAAAAAACTTATTTCCTAGGTTTTTAAGCCTTGGAAATTGGTATCTCTACAACTAAGTTCTTTCACCAACGACACCATAGAAACGGAAGTGTTCATCTGCTCACGAGCTCAAATGCACACATAAAATGAACAGTAAAATCAAAAAATAGTAATACATTTAAAAATATATTTTTGCAACAACCATCGATGAAATGTGCAAAAACAAATTGAAGAATTTTTTAATTTCAGTATTTTATGCATTTTTAGTACTTCATTACTGTCCTTTTAGCACTATATTATTGTTTTTCTTTTGTTGACGATTGAAATCGGTAGAAATTTTAGAAAATGCATAGAAAATATATGAAATATCCTGAGAAAAGTACGATTGTGCTTCATCCATTGTTCATATGCATATTAGCGTGACTAAAATCACATATTATATTACAAAAATCAGTTCACATAAATTTTATCACAAATATAAACATGCATTTTTAAAAAATTAACATGTACATAAATATAATTATAATGTATGTGAAAAATGTACAACTTGTATGAAAAAGTAAACATCAAGACACTAATATGAAAAATAAATCATTATTTGGTGTTTATGAAATGTTAAACATGTATAAAAAATGTTTCAACATAGACAATAAATGCATGAGGTGTATGTAAAATGTATAACATGTATGTACAAAGTAGACAACAAAATGAAAAACATGTTAATCGTGTGTTTTTAAAATGTTAAACATGTGTAAGTTTCTAATGTATACAAAGATGTACAACGTATATGAAAGAAGTAGACATCAAAACATAAATATGACAAAAATGTTAATCACATATATTAAAATGTTCCTGCTCTATACAAAATATGTACAAGGTGTATGTAAAATGTACAGCATGTATGAAAAGTAGCCATCAAAAAATACAACAAAAACATATTAATCATATATTAAAAATGTTAACATGTATAAATCAATGTTTCTAATGTAAACGAATAATGCACAACGCGTATGAAAAAAAAGAGAAATCAAAACAAGAAATTAAAAAAAGGCTAATAATGTAATTAAAACATGTTAAATATATATAAAACAATGTTCCTTATATAGAGAAAAACTGCACAAGGTGTATGTAAAAAAGTGGACATTAAAAATGTTTTAAATTCAACCATGTATTTGAAAACAAATGTGTATAGAAAGTGAATCGTGTTTCAAAATTGTTAAATATTTATAAAAAATATTTTAGATGTATATTAGAAATGTGTAATATGTGGGAAAACGTAAATAGGCATCAAAACTAATATTTGACAAAATATAAACCATGTGTTTGAAAACTGATAAATGTGTATAAAAAATGTACCTGATCATACGAAAAATGTTCACTTGTGTGAAAAAAAGCAAAGAAAACTGAGATAAAAAAACAAAATCAAAATAGCAAAAAATGAAAGGGTTGAAAACCTGAAGAAAAAATGAAAAGAAAATATACATAAAAAATAAGAAAGAAAATCGATGAAAAATTTAAAGAAAGCACATAAAAGGAACCAAAACGAAGAAAACTAGGGAAAACAAAATTAACCAAATGCAAAACAATCAAAACAGTGAAAAACCTGATGCGGAACGTTGAAAAACAACAAAAAGAAATTAAAAACATACAAAACCGAAGAAGAACAAAGAAAAACAAAAGGAGTATTTCTGGCTATGGGCGTGACTAACGCGTGCGCCCCCACCACGTTGAAATCAGAGGGGGCGGGTGATTAGGGGGATTGGTGGGCCCATGTGCTTGTATGCGAGAGTAAATTGACCAGGAATATAGAAGGTAATGGGCCAGGGTGCTTGTATGTGACAGCAATGTAAAATCTGGTGGACTCGGATGCTTGCATGGACTACTCCTCCCTTGCATGCCTTCTCACGCCTGGTCACGTGGTGGGCCCGCTAATGATGACCAAGTCGCTTAGGAAAAGGAACTCGGAAGGAGATAGCGCGCGGTCTGCTCGCACATTGCGACGCACGCATGCGAAGGAGTATTTCTGGCTATAAGAAGGAGAAAAGAAACCTTGAGGCGAGACAGAACGACCCCTCGCTATAGAGGGATATACTCATTGCTAGGAAATACTCCTTCGTACGTGTGCGTCGCAACGCGCAAGCAGACCGCACGCTATCTCCTTCCCAACTCCTTTTTCTAAGTGACTTGGTCATCATTAGCGGGCCCACCATGTGACCAGGCGTGAAAAGGCTTGCAAGGGAGGAGTAGTCCACCAAATTTTTCATTGCCATCACATACAAGCACCCTGGCCCATTACCTTCTACTCCGTATATTCCTGGTCAATTTACTCTGGCATGCAAGCACATGGGCCCACCAATCCCCCTAATCTCTTGCCCCCGATTTCAACGGGGTGGGGGCGTTGTGTCCTTTAATCTCTCTCTCTCTAAAAAGGAAACAAACTAATTAATCAGGAAAACACCGCTAGTCGGAAACCGAGCGCCCCGACGCTCGCGCGCGTTAGCCACGCCCATAGCTGGGCCGACACATTTGTTTATTTTCGGTTGCTCTACATTCGACGACCGCTAGCCGTAGTCTGGCGCGGTGCACGTACAAGCTTGGTCCGGTTTTTGTATTTTTTCGGTTTCTTTTTCATTTTCTTTTGGTTTTTTCTGTTTCTCCAATTTTTTTAATTTTTTTCATCGGTTTGTGTAGGATCAGAGTATATCGATCAGATAGAGGTGAATGGAAAATTTAAAATTTATTTCGAAACTTAAAATCTCTCAATACAACACAGTGGAAAGTAAATCCAAGAAAGACCTAAAACTACTGAATGTTACTGTAGTACGCTAGAAGGTAAACCAGGTGGATCATAACATTAGACAAAACTTTCTATAAAGGAGATGATAATCTTACGGAAAGTAGCACGAAGCTTTTATAATGAAGACGGTGACAAGGGAAGGAAAAGAAACTAACAAGATTGACGATAATACACACAAGAAACAATACACTCAACATAGAAAATAAACATACACCTTACTGAGAGATGTTCGTCAGCGACATCCTAAGTTGGATAACCGAGTAGCAATTGATGAACAACAACGAACATACGGACAAACTACCCTAAGAACAAGAAGCATAAATACACTACACAACATGACCACATACTAGAATAATTTGCTCGAACCATAACCAAGTGCAATTGTACCGAAGAACTACACAGGATACACAACTCAGCCGACAAAGAATGCTGAAGATAAATACGGACAACGAAGTAACTAGTGGCGCTTGATAGAGACAAATGATTTGGTAGACCGGTTCACTTGCAAAAAAAAAATACGTCTGGTTGGAGGGACTCATGATTTAACACATAAGCAAACCTTTCTCCGTCCTATTCTCCTCAGCATGAAGTTGATCAAATTTCAGTTGATTTTACTCGTGGTAGATTCTTCTCGGTAATCTTCAAACCTTCAAAAGACTTTGTTTCACCGACCACAATTACTCTTTGTTAGGGATGGCAATGGGTCCCCATTACCCACGTACTTGGCAGATAAAAACCCTATTAGGGTAAGGGTCTGGAACAAAAGATTACCCATGGGTATACAAACAAGGAAACTCATACCCATCAGGTAGAGTGGGTACGGGTGTGGAATCATAAACCCATACCCTCATACCCATATACTCGTATAAAATACGAATAGTATGAAGAAGCTACCTCTACACTTTGTCATGAGTTTGAAATTGAAATGAATGACTATGTGTTATTGTTTATGAGCATGTGTTGTTGTTTTCAGGTGTTGCTATTTACGAGGAAGTGTTGTTGTTTATAGAATGTGTTGTTGTTTATAGAATGCGTTGCTGTTTATGAGTATGTGTTGTTGTTTATATATTATGATTACATGATGATGTTTATGACTATGTAATGATCAAATTGATGCTTTGCAAACGTGGGTATTTTTACCCACAGGTACCCATTTACCCTGTCGGGTGACGGGTATGGGGGGGGATTGTACCCGCTAACGCCTATGGCTACAGGTGATGGATAAGCTTGGATGGGACGGGTAAGGGTATGGGGTGGCTCCACCCGTACCCAAACCTAGCGGGTGACATCCCTACTCTTGGTTGTTGAAGACTTTGACTCGATGACAACAATTACTCTTCATCACTCGAGAAGACGCCTAACCGTCTAGAGAGTTGTAGCTCTAAAGAGTAATAGACACAAGAACTCTCAACTCGGATATAATGTGATACTCAATCACTATCTAAGTTTCGGCTCTTGATTTATCTCGGTAGATTTAACTCAAATCTCTTAGAAAGGGATGCCCAATCAATCTTCTGAAAATCTTAAGCGCGCGTAACCAAGGAACAATGTTGGTGGGAGGCGGATATTTATAGCTGCAACAATGACGAAGAAGAAATGACCAATGCGGTCCCGCCAATGGCCAACCAACACATTTCAACGGTTGGATTTCAAACGCACCCGACAACTTTACTTCAGGAACAAGTAAAACCGACTCCTCGGCTCGAATATTTCTCTGGCAGCCCAAAAGATCAACGCCTCTGGCCGACAAGTAAATGTCTTGAAGTACAAAAGAGATTTCTCTGAACGCTCATAGGATAGATTTAACATATATAAGTCTCAGAATATTTATGCCCCTCGTAATAGTAGTACGTACGATGGTCCTATGACTTAAGCATCATAACAGATGCTACATCTTTACTCTGTCTTCATTCTTCTCTGTTGTAGTTGTTTCTTCTCGGACGACTCACGTACCAATTACTTCACGTCAACAATATTTTAGGGGTCGTCTTTGACACATCATTTTCTCGGCAACAAACATTTCGAGGCATATCAATCTTCTCTGCAGCGAGGAAAATTTTCTCATAAGTTTATCGCAAACTTCTCGGAATATTATTGCAAACTTCTAGAACTTCAGGGCTATTTGTTTGTGTGTGCACTAGCAAACAAATCAGTCTCTTAGGGTGAGTTTGGTTGTCCACAAATGGGCTAACCATACCCGCGGGGGAAGAAAATGGGTTGATTGATTGTCTGCCTAAACTATTCGGCCTGCATAGCGCGAACTTTAAAGCACCCTGCAACCTGGCCCAAGAGCTACGCTTAGATCGACAGTTTCTTGCGAGCCTGGCTCGTGCGATGCCCAGCGAGCACACATGGGTGGGGCTCTTGGAGGCACGAGGGATGTGAGGTGTGTAGGTCTTCAACCTCCACTAAGCTCCTCCCTAATCTCCTTTCTTCTTTCTCCTCTCTAATCTACACAACGGTGCTTCGATTCGAGATAAGCTCTACACGAAAAATATGCGCATCGATGTTGCGGTTCCATTTTTGCTGGTAGTTTCATTGAACATAAATGCTCAATTTCGTGTTCACGTTTGGAGCTATTTTGGACGAATTTTATTAAATTCGCCGCGTACGGTCGACCGTTTGAAATTTCCTTTGACCGGCAGCTTCATCACGCAGTTTCACACGAGATTCGTGTTGCAAGTTTTCTGTTTCGATGATCCTACTGCACTGACAGCGCAATTACGCGCACACCGTATTTCTTCTACTCTATCCTGTGCCTCAGAGCATTCATGTTCGTCGCTTTCGACGCCGGCGTCGTTTCTCTTGACCTCCTTGCCGGCATCCTACTACACCGAAGTCGTTCCGGCGTCGGTCATCTTGGCCTCTTCTCTCTCGGCCCACTGCACTGATGCTGCCATGGCGCGAGCACTCCATTTCTCCTCCTCTGTCCACTTTCTCCATGCGGACTTTCTATGCGACGACGAGGCTAGCAACTAGTTTGCCGCGCCGCCGACAGGGTCACTCGTGCACGAATCCATGCACGTCGTGTTGAACGCGACGCCGCAACCACCATCCACCGCAGTTGCCATGGTCCGACACACACCGCATTTCAGCTCCCCAGTCCTCTGCCTCAACGCTCCTCTGCACGGACTTTTTCTGCGATGACGATGCTAGCAACTAGTTCGCCGCGGCGCCGGCAGGAACGCTCGTCCGGGACTTCGTGCTCGTCGTGTCGGATGCGGCGCCACCACCTTCCATCATAGTCCCCATGGTCCGACACGCACTGCATTTCTATTCCCTCGTCCTCTGCCTCAGCGCTCCCCGCACGGGCTTTCTCTGCGGCGGCGACGCTAGCAACTAGTCTGTCGCGGCGTCGGCAAGAACGCTCGCCCGGGACTCCGTGCTCATCGTGTCGGACGCGGCGCCGCGGTCACCGTCCATCTGAGTCGCAAGGCACAGTGTGTGCTAAGTGTAAGTGTTAGCTCTTAATCATATCCCACGTATAGAATCAAACATCGTGCAGTTGCGTGAGCCGAGCCAATGCAAGCAACCAAACGCTATGCCAAAATTTATGCCCTAATGCGACAGAACTAGATGCGGGCAACCAAACAACGTGCAGATGTTGGTTTAGAGGCTGGATTTGCTCACACAGCCTCCGGCGAGCCAGGATTGAGCTACCCAGCCCCGGCAACTACGTGCGCCAAACACGCCCTTACTGTTTCTGTTTCTGACAAAAATCTCAAAAAACGCAAGAGGCAAGCAATTGCACTAGCTGTTTTGCTTAGTTTCCTTCACAGTTTTCACCTTTTTTTTCTTTTTTTTTCTTTGTTTCTTTCTTGCTTTTCACAGTTTTTATGCTTTTTATTTATATATTTTCCTTTGTTTGTTTCTGGTTTTCATCAGTTTTCTTCGTTTTCGTTTGTTGCTTGCTCAGCTTTCTCTGTTCCCATTCTTTTTGCATTGGTTTTCCTCGGCTTTCAGTTTTTCGGGTTTCTTTGTTTTTCTTTTGCTTTTATTTGGCATTCTTCATTTTTCTTAGTTTCATTATCTATTTCCATCGGTTTATTTTTTATTGAACAATGTCAATTTTTTCCGTTGCACATTCAACATTTTTTTTATACATCAGAAACATTTTTATACGTGTTTTAAACATTTTTTAAAATATTTGATTACATTTTTTCAAAACATATTTTTTTATGTGTGATGTTTTCCATACATATTGTACATTTTTGGTTTGTATCTAATACTTTTTAATACATGTCTAACATTTTATAAATACAAGATTAATTTCCTTAATACATGGTCGATAATGCTTTTGTACATATTTTAACTTTTTTCAAATGCTTGATTAATATTTTTAATGCAAGGTTAACATTTTTTTAATACATGACCAACAATTTTTGTGTACACATTTAACATTTTTTTGAACGCTTGATCAATATTTTTCAAATACAAGATCAATATATTTTTAATACATGGTCAACATTTTTTCCATACTTATTTAACATTTTTCAAATGCTTGATTAATATTTTCCAAATACTTGTTTAACATTTTGTCAAATTCTTTGATTAAAAAATACTCAATCCGTTCCTAAATATAAGTCATTTTAGAGATTCCACTAAAAACTACATATGGATGTATATAGACATTCTTTAGAGTGTAGATTCACTCATTTTGCTTTGCATATAGGCCATAGTAAAATATCTAAAAAGACTTATATTTAGGAACGGAGGGAGAAAAAATACATGATCAACTTTTTCACACATGTTGTATATTTTCTGTATACATTTTCATATACATGAAAAGTATTTTCCCTATACACATTTAACATTTTTCAAACGCTTGGTTAACAATTAGTCCAAATGTTTTATGTAAAATGTTTTTGTATTATATTTATTTAGAATGTTTGGATAAAAAATTATAAAAAATGAAAATAATAATATAAAAAACATGGTTGTGGCCTCTCGCGCGTCTGGGCTGGCCCATCTCGCGCTCCCTTTCACTAGAGGTTTCCCTACCTCTCGCTATAGACGCCCCGCACTACAAGCGAGAAATAGTCTCTTCGCAAATATTGTTCTTTGTGTTCATCTCGATTTTACCGGATCACAAAGCTAACCAGGTTATTCTCAACAACAACAACAACCAAAAGCTAACCAGGCCTGCCCTATTTCGGCGTGGGCTGCGGTGTACTGAAATCATCAATAGGCAAAATCAATTTAAACTCACCTAAAAAAAGTTAAACGGATTCTAAAAAAAAACACTAGAAATTCCACTTTGCTTGGGCACTTGGTCAGGCTCACGCACATGGCAGCCGTGTCCACTGCGTGTTTTTTTTTTTTTTTTGTCACCGTGTGTTTGGTTTCGATCGACTTGCTAGATGGATCGATGATTCTCGGGTGAGCAGAGGGACCCCAATTAATCCCCGCAGCTTTAGTCTCGGCCATGTATTGAGATCTGGGAGTATTCCAGGCTCGTACTGCAGCGTCGTTGTACACAAGAAGAGTGAACTCTCGCAGAAAGAAACAGGAAAAAGACCCTCGGATGAGTTGGGTGATGTCTTTTTGTTCTTGGTCCGGCCCTAGGCGCAAACAAATTGGCAGCGTTGCTGCTACATACTAGTACTACGGTCTACGAATCTAGTGGAAGATGGCGCTGGAAGGAAGACAAAAACCGACGGATCTCGACCGTGCAATAATGCTTCTTGCTTCGTGATAATGGTACTATTCTTGAACGCACTCAGGCATGAGACAAATCTGGCGATTCCAAAACTTCAAGTGTTGTTCCCCTCATCTCCTGCTCATTGTAGGTGCAGGTGCATCATGGCAGGCATGGTGCCAATGACTGCTTCCTAGTTACTCAACTCGGCGAGTAATAAACATGACTACTTTGCTAGTGTGGCTCATTTCATGCTGGCTGTGACTGTAGACGCGGGGCTCCCTCTAGCAGCACTATTGATTCATACTAGTTCATGTGAATCAAGCGTAGCTGAGATAGTTCGCTTCTCTGTGGTGTAACCAGCCTATCAAAGTTCACATTTTAAACTAGGAACTAGTGTTCGTATTTTTTTTGATTTATTTTAGATTTTTCGACGACGTTTAGTGGGAGAAAACGTTTTCATTGACTATAAGACATCTATTGTGACTTCGTCAATCTTAAGATATTATATCTTAGCTCGGTGTCTCAAATATGCTTATAGGTGTAGAATGTGCCTGCGTGTAAGCATATAAGTGAGTGTATGTGCCTGAATGTGAGGGTTTGCGATGGTACTGACACTGTGTTAAAAAAAGATTTACACTAGTTTATGTATGCGACGCGCGCGTGACATGGCGTACCCGATAACGCATCAGGCCTCGGATTTGTGTAGGCGTCGCTGTTATCCTCCGGCTAAGTTGGTAGGTAGGCACGTTCTTGCACGGCCTCGCTTCTTCGCTCGATCGGGACACCTCTCTCGCTGCATGTCCCGTTGTTCTAGGAAAATGGCTATCAAAGTCAAACTGAGCACATGCATGCATGTTAATCAGAATTAGGAAATGATTGGGCGCTCCTCATTTTGCGGTTTGGAATCGGAACGCGACTGACGTGAATGCGGTTCAGCTCAAGGCCAAATCTCGAAAATTCAGCTTATTATGCATGAAAAAACCTTGCAGCAGCTTATAACACGCGATCTCGATATTCCTCAACTTCACCACCCATTTTTTACTCATCTATCACCTACAACACCGCAATATGCCGGCGACACTCTAATATTTGCCGCAGCTTCTCCTTCAGCTGCCTCAGTGCTCAAAACCCTCCTTAATGATTTTGCTCTCTTCCCTAGCCTCGTAATCAATTTCTTCAAAAGCAACTTCGTCCCCTTACACGTTAATCAAGCTACCGCAACCACCACCACCAACATCCTAGACTCCTTCATTTCTTCCTTTCCTCTAATTTACCCCTCTCCCTTCTCCCATACGATCTCCGTCAAAAAACTTCCTCCCAATCCAAAAAAAAATAAAATCTCACCGATTGAGGCGTCAAGCTACTTGCCAAAGGACACCGCCTAATCATTATCACAACCTTTCTCTGACTCACTTTAACCTACGTCATGTATGTTTTCCTTATCCCCCAAAAAGCTTTTTTGACTATTGATGTGATGTGGCAATACCCCGCACCTTGTCACATAATTTGATATATAGTTTTTTAATATTGTGTAGAATACTAACTTAGTCCTACAATTTAAATTATGTGAGAAGTTTGTGCACATCACAATTCAATGCAATGTAATCTACTCCATTTAGAATGCACTAATGCATGTCACATGGTAGATGTTTTTTATGCATAAATCGAACATATGCTAATGGATTACGCTAGCAAATCTAGTTGTTACAATATTTTTTATGACGTGGAAGCATGCATGTTGATAATTAGTAGTGGGGATCAATCACTCTCTATGTATATAGGGTATGAAGCCCATTTTGTTGGGGCGTGCAGGACGCTACGCTAGCGATAAACAAAAAATTCAATCGTGCAACCAAGATCATGCTGCTGGGAATAGATCACAAGATCAGATTTAGCACTAGACGTGCAGTCACGACAACAGTATAAGAGTTGATGAAGCATGTCTCCGTCTCTTTTTCGTGGATCACTGGAAGGCTCCTCGCGGTTCTCTCAAACGGTTTATCAGAGCGCTGAGTGTAGCGCCTCCCAATATCCACACATATGCATCACTTGCAAGATTGCTAGATCCGAACTGGCAAGTTTGGCGTGGGGAGTGGTGCGGTGGCTGGGTGGGGCGAAGAGGATTGACCCTAAACCGCACGTACCACTCTCCTTTGTATAGACCTCCCTAATGGAGTTCTACACTAGAAACCCATTAGTGGTCTAATCCCAGTCTAATCCGGGTCCTAATCTGAACCAATCTCCACCCCCTTAAGTGTGCGATCCTATAAGTTCACGTACACATGGACGCAATCCGAATCGATAGGTGGTAGCGGCTCCTAGTGGGATGTGACAACACCCATGTGTGTGTAAAGTCGTTTGACAAACAAAAATAGATAACGGCCTAGCACTCGCTAGTCAGTCACTGACACGTGCGACGGCCTCCGGCGAGGGCCGGTGCGAGGCGGTGTGGTGGACGCCAACGCGAGGCAGCGGCGTTCCCTTGGGGCACGTGGTAAAGTTTGAGGCGGTTACTAGCCCGTCAAAACTTTACGGGGAGATCATGCTCCCGTAAACCCGCATCGAGAGAGGATCAAATTTTGAGAAATGTTGAATAGGCTTTTGCCCTAATTTTTCATAAACGACAATTATTTTAAAGATAAGGGAGCGGTTGGAGTTGCTCTTATCCACCTATATTTGGTTGACAGGATCGACATCAAGGTTGTGATAATCGCGACTCAAGCCTTAGAATCTTACGACCTTACGATGCAAACTAGCCCCTCCGATTCTATGATCTTGGTCGTAGATCCTAAGTTTCTACGATTCACGATCCTACCAACGGAGCTCCAATCCGATTCAGAATCTCGATTCTAACAACTGTGATCGACATAGACTACCTTCGTCTCATTCATTCTAACGTGTGGTTACGTATGCATGCTTGTCGAGATGTAC
This sequence comes from Hordeum pubiflorum, assembly GCA_000582825.1. Classification (NCBI taxonomy): domain Eukaryota; kingdom Viridiplantae; phylum Streptophyta; class Magnoliopsida; order Poales; family Poaceae; genus Hordeum; species Hordeum pubiflorum. The sequence continues at coordinate 1,932 of CBMN010090364.1, read as the reverse complement.
AAAGTATGCTTTGCTTGTCGCCAAAAAAAGTATCAAGAAACAACAGAAACTTGGTTGGAAAGACACAAATTTGGGAACCAACTTGCAAGTGATGCCAAGAAGCTGGATCCACTCTCTCCACTCATGAGTGATCAAACTCTAATTTTGACATGTGTGTGTTGAAAATTCACAACGACACGCAGATGCAGATGCACACACCTGCAAAGCCCTGCTCAATTGAAGGGGAAGAGTGATTAATCGGGATAGGGTCTCCGTGGCACGGCTACTGCACCAGAAATACTTTTCTACGGACCCAACTTTTCTGGATCATTCATGATGATTTCGTTGACGTTTTTGTATGCGCAAACAACTGTTTTTATGCATTGTGAAGGGAGTGGAGGCACACGACCACTACTTCAAGCTCACAAGGGATTGATGCGGCCAGCTTTTTTTCTCTGCTAAGAAGAAATGCACGACTGCTCTGTGGATGCTTGCACTTGGTACCGTCGCAAGTGTCATTAGTGAATGGTGGGATGAGAGAGAGCACATGCCTGAAGACTACTGCCATGTTTGTCCAAGCAGTGGTGTAGGTGTTTGGAGCAAAGTATTTGAGAGAACTAAATGTGCACGACACAGATAAGGTGTTCGCTATTGAAGAGGGCAGAGGATTTTCAGGAATGTTCAAATCAATTGATTGCATGCATTTGCAATGGAAAAACTACCCGAAGGTTTGCGGGGAATGTATCAAGGTCACACTAAAGAGGTCACCATCATACTGAAAGCGGTGACATCACATGACTTATGGATTTAGCATGCTTTCTTTAGAATGCCGGGTTCTCACAATGATATCAACGTGCTTGAACGATATCCCGTGTTCAAGATGCTTTGCAATGGGGAATCGCCGCCATGCAACTACACTGTCAATGGTCGTGACTACAACATGGGATACTATCTTGTCGATGGCATCTATCCTCGGTGGGCGGCGTTTGTGAAGACCATATCCGAACCACAAGGCAACAAACGAAGACACTTTGCAACAATGCATGAAGCAGACAGGAAGGATGTGGAGAGGGCATTCATAGTGTTTGAAGCTCATTGGGACATTGTTCGTGGAACTGCGGTGATGTGGGAAATAGAAACTTTGTGGTAGCTCATGACATGTTGTGTTATTTTGCACAATATGATTGTCCAGGATGATGATGATGGTGTCGCCCAAATCAATGATTTTGAAGCGTCCGGAGAACAAGTTCAAATCTCGGAAGATCAAGATGTAAATCAGTTTATAAACTTTCTGCAGATGCATCAGAATCTTCGAGATCATCTGGTACATGAGCAACTACTCAATGATCTTGTAAAGCATATGTGGACTCACAATGAAAATCTAAGAGCTAATGTGTGAGTTGTGCATTTAAAATAAATTTTATGTTAGAACTGTGTATTTTCAGTACCAACATTTGTTATTTACATGCAATATTGACGGGTACTCCCTATGTTCCTAAATATAAGTCTTCTTAGAGATTCCACTACGGACTATATACGGAGCAAAATGAATGAATCTACCCTCTAAAGTATGTCTATATGTATTTGTATGTAGTCCATAGTGGAATCTCTAAAACAACTTATATTTAAGAATGGATGTAGTATAATGGACGTGCATGAATTTGCATGTATCTCAGAGTCCCGATTTAGAATATGTGACTGCCAAACACGACATATGAGGAGAGTCCGTCTGCGATCACGGATTCGTCCGGGCTTATCCGTGGACATATATAGGAGCGGATTTGCCAAGTTCAAGTGTAGATGTTCCTAGTACGTGTATTTCGTAATTAGCGTCCCTGATAAAATAACGCAAATTTGAAATGGACACCGATGGAGCGTGAGGAAGAGAGAGAGGGGAGAGAATGGCGAGTCCCAACGGCTTCCAATGGAGTGTCGCGGTCGGTCACCACCGTT
>CBMN010090361.1:0-14292 GCA_000582825.1 Hordeum pubiflorum | reverse complement strand
CTTCACAAATCCCCATCGTTGACCGGGATGGAGGTAATCTGACCATTGAAATATTTCCTTTCTGAAACCTGGTATCTTTCCCCTTCTATTGGCTCACAACTTTTGGATCAATTCTTTGATAAGGCTAGATGGCCAAGGCGTCCTTTCGAGACTAGGACTCAAAGGTGGGTAAAATTCGGAAAACAGAAAAGCTAACTTGAATTCCTGCTTATCCCTAGGCTGCTGCTCTGTACTGCCTTCCCTCAAGTCGGTATCTTCTTCCATCATGAAAGTCGGTAAGCAATCTAGTCGGCAACAGGGAAATCAGGAACTCAAACTAATAACTTCCTTGGTCTCGGAACAGAGCACTACACTAGATGAGGGAATTGAGGATGTGCACCTTTTAGGGGAAGAATGCCACAACCTTTCTCTACTTATCAGCTCGCATGCTCAACTTGATTTCACAAGAAAAATCATCATAGCACTCAGTCTTTGTAAACCATTATAATAGCTATTTCCTAAATTCTCATGTTTATATTTCAGATTAGACCCAATAATGTCACCTTTATAGGTGTGTTGTCAGCCTGTGCTCACAATGGGTTAGTTGATGATGGGCGGCGATATTGGTCTACTATGCAAGAAATGGGAATTAAAGCTTCAATGGAGAACTATGGTTGCATGGTTGACCTTCTCTGCCGTTCTGGACTTTTGGATGAAGCTTATTCATTTGTTACAGGCATGCCCATCTTACCAAATTCAGTAATTTGGAGGAATCTTCTTGTGGCGAGTAAAAGCTCGAACAGAACTGATATAGTAGGATTTGCTTCTAAAAAGCTCTTTGAGTTGGAACCTCAGAATCCAGAGAACTATGTTCTCCTCTCCAATTTGTATGCGTTGAACTCCCAGTGGGACAGAGTGAGGTATATGAGAAAAAAGATGAAGGACAACAATGTTACTGTCGTTGCTGGCTGTAGTTCAATTGAAATAAATGGCTATCTGCACAAATTTGTGGTGAGTGATGGTTCGCACCCTGAAATCAAGGAGATAAGGGTGGTACTTAGGGAAATAGCTGACCGGGTTCTACAATCTGGCCACAAGCCTTGGACTGCAGCCGTTCTACATGATGTTGGTGAAGAGGAAAAAGAAATTGCACTTTGTGAGCATAGTGAAAGGCTAGCCATCGCATATGGGTTGCTGAAGACAAAAGCACCTCATGTCATTCGGGTGGTAAAGAACTTGAGATTTTGTCCGGATTGCCATGAAGTGACAAAAATAATAAGTAAATCATATGGCCGAGAAATCATTGTCAGGGACCGTGTCCGTTTCCACAGATTTATTGGAGGAAGTTGTTCTTGCAAGGACTTTTGGTGATTGCTTAACGTACTGAATCACTGACATTTGATTATCCAAAGCCCAGAGATGTGATGCCTTAAAAAGAATATTGTTTAGAAGTGGGGAAAGGGACTTGTGCAGTAACAGGGGTTCTGATATTACTGGAATAGACTTTATATCATTGAGGTACTTTTTTTTACCAGAACTAGATGTTGCGTCCTATCGTGTATATCTCCAGTGCTAGTGCCTTGTGTTATCTAACCAGAAAACAAGCTACATTAGTGATAGAGTGGATGTTGTGAAGGCGACTTCATTGCTGTCATAGCTTGTTTAAATCTCTCTGTCCATGCATTATCAAAGATTGGTTGCGTCGCTCATTACACCATCTACGCGTGTTAGTCAATTTTGAAACTACCACTGGATGCATTAGGCATTTAAATGTTTGGTTAATGTTTACTTGTTTCTTTGTGGTGAGTGATGGTTCACTCCCTGAAATCAAGGAGATAAGATTGGTGCTGAGGGAGCTGACCGGGTGCTACGGTCTGGCCACAAGCCTGATGGTCGTGAAGAGGAAAATAATTTGAGCATAGTGAAAGAACTTGAGATTTTGCCCGGATTGCCATGAAGTGGCAAAAATAACAAGCAAATCATATGAGAAAGCTTTTTCTTGCAAGGGCTTTTTGGTGATTGCGTAACGCACTGAATCACCTATATTTGATTATACAGGGCCCTGGGGATGTGATGCCTTGAAGAAGAAAATTGTTCCGGAAATGATGAAAGGGACTTGTGCAGATCACGGGGGTTCCAATGTTACCGAAACATATTTTACATCGTCGAGGTACTCCTCTTCTTATCAGAATTCGATGTTGCGTCCTGTCATTTGTATCTCCGGTGCTAGTGCCTTGTATCATCTAACTAGAAAACAAGCTACATTAGTGATGGAGTGGACGTTGTATCAACCTAAAAGAGAAAGAGAAGGCGACTGCATTGCTGTCATGGCTTGTTTAAATGTCTCTGTCCATGCGTTAACAAAGGCTGGTTGCTTCCCGCAAAAAAAAAAGGCTGGTTGCGTCACTCATTACGCCATCTATATAAGTCAATTTTGGAACTATCACTGGATGCACATGCACCGAAATGTTTGATTAATGTTTACTTGTTTCTTTATGTCAATATGGCCACTTCAGGGGCACCATATGATGCTCAGCCCTACACCCTCCACATGGTGTGCTCTCTAGTCCCAGCAGGAGGCAGAACGGCCCCCCAAAGGTCCAAAACCATGGAAGAGCGGGCTTGTTCAGGCTATCCAAGGTGGGCGACCGGAACTGGAAGCGAAGATTAATCGCATTGCTTGCCTTTGGCGGTACGGCAGAACTTCATGGGTTGATGGCGACGGTCAAAGAAGATGGCAGCTTGGCAGCGCAAGAGAACCGAAGCTCACATAGATTACAAGATGTAAGAACACTGAAATGTTTGTGCATTTCAATGTAAACTGGGAAGGTTACATCAACAAATACTGTTGCCATGGGTTACTTCAGTCATCTCGTCTGATTCGTGAGGAGATCAGCTTGACTGATGTAATAATGCCCGAAGTGAACAGAAAACAAAATGCACACGCATAATAACATGCTTATTACACGGATAAAGTAAACACACGTAAGATGCTTATTACACAGATAAATGAACAAAGACAGTCTTTTTTTTAGAATAATGAGCAAAGACACTTAACAATCTCAAGGTCATGCATACGTCAACCAAAGAATTTTCAAAACCGTGTCCACCGATGATGTCCAAACAAAAGTTCACAGATCAAAACACCATCCAACATGAAGCTTTGCTGATAATAACCGGAAGCACGCCTGTGAATAGCGCAGGAGGCCTCCACAATATGCTCAAGAAGCAAGTTGGTTCTGACTCAAGAAAGAGAACATCCCTTTGTACTTGGCGGCCACAAATTGGCGTGATAGCATGCTTATCGGCGGCTCCTTGCAGCAGCTGGAGCTACGTTTGATCTGTTCCATGGCCTTCAAGCTTAATGGCGGCTCCTTGCAGCAGCTGGCACTACGTTTGTTCGGTTCCATGGCCTTCAGTACAGGTACGGAGGTTATGGCTTCTTCCACTGCGGCAATAGCCGGTGGCTGCCACGGCGATAACTTGTGATACTCAGGAACACTAGTTTCAGTTCTGATGCTAGTGATGCTGCCATATGCCTTCCGATGTTGAGGATCGCTGGTAGTGTCAGTTCTGCTGCTGCCGCTGCCATTGCTACTGCGGTAGGAAGGTTTCTTATCTCTTTTGCTGCTGCCGCTGCTGCTGTGGTGAGAATGCTTCTTATCTTTTTTGCCGCTACTGCTACTGCGGCTGCTGCTGCTGCCTTTTGGGGGCTTGTATTTGTAGTGGCTCTTCCTTGAACTTCTCTGGTGCGGCCTCACTGTGTGTGAGTCAGAAGTAACAGGAGGGTCATATACGTCAGGGGCCCATGAAACACTCAACTTTGTGACAATTCCCCGCTTTGCACGGCTTCCTTTCATTGCAGAAACCAACAGTTGAGTCCCCTGCACGTAGAGTATGTGTTGTTACAAATCACTATATGGTCATCCAAGTAGAGAATAGAACATTTCACACAAGCACTATGAGGTCATACTCATCTTCAGAGTTCAGATCAGCAGTTGGGTAATAATGGAAGAAAAAGATATGAAGAAACAAGAGAAAAGAATGAACAGCATTCTACGATCAATTCAAACTAATATCAAAGATGACTTCACAAACTGGTATCAACACAATCAATTTACCAAAGCAAAGACAAGCTATGATACCTTCTAACAGGTAGGAAAAGGAGCAGTGAAGCATAAGAGCGGAATTACATTTAGCTACCGAAAATTCAAAATGACAAGTAAAAATTTGTTATAAGAAACAAGAGTTGATATATAAAAATTAAGCGTCCAACACTTCTAGCACATTTTTACATGGAGAGCTGCATAGTTATTGGCCTACTAGCGAATGTTTCGGTACAAAGATAACGAGAACAAACACTTCGACGATATAGCACGATACGACAGATAAGGAAGAGTCCATGGATGTACTGCAATCAAATACTTACATTGGTTGAAGAATTTCCATTCTCTGATTTCCCAGATGATTCAGACGCATTCCCAGCAGTGAAGGCTGACGACGTGACCAGTTCAGTGTCAATATCAACCAAATCATCAGCTGAATCTGATTCTACAGAAAGTGAATCCCCATTTTCGTCAGAGTCTTCACTCAGATCTGTCTCTTCATCATCATTGTCATCATAGACACGCATCACCTCAGCAAGAGCCAAACTGATTTCCTTGACAACCAAATCATCTTTCACACATGCTATTCCAGCTTCAAACTTTTCATCTTCAGGTAGAGCACAAGAGCTGTGCTCAAAACCTGCTTTCTCGCAGGTGCTGCGGCTGAGACATGAGCTGCTGCTCACACCTTCGGCACTACAGTCTACCAAAGGTCCGCCCATCCACAAGCTAAATCCGAAGTTGAGAAGAGAACTTTCTGCTTACCAGGGAAAAACAAAAATTAGAATAGTACAAGTAAAGGACTTCTTAAGGACCACACCCTAGATTACTAGATGAGGTTTAATATACCGCATGATAGAAATAGGTGCACATATATTGCTCATATTTCAAGTTCGTTCGATCTAAGGCAACATTTCTGGCAAAAATAGGTAAACCAAAAACGTAACTAGTATACTAGCATTTTATCAAGCAACTAATAAGCACAAAAAATGTTTAAAGCCTCAAGGGGCATTCACTCCATGATACAATTAACGAGGATAAACTGCATAAGACAATAAATATTCGAAAGAATCATAACTCCACCATTAATATGCACACAGTTTCATTGCATTTGCAATTCCAACAGAAGGGCAAACCGGCATATTTTCACATTTAAAAATAAAGACACGGCAGATTTTCCATACCTCTTTCCTCGGAGAGACAGCAATCACCGCCTCCAACAGACGAAATCGCTCTGGATCGGACCTGCCGATCGAAATCGAACACAGACACAGACACCAAACTCGCGCAAACGCAAAATCCAGAGATGCAGCACCGAGCCCTCACAACCAGACAATCCTCAGGACGAGCAGAAGGGGCAGATCGAACCGAAGGTCGTGGGCGACGAGGGGGAGGCAAACGTCAGAGGCAATTACTACTACTGGTATTGCCAATACTACTACTACTAAAACGATGCGAGGAGGAGAGCTTGAGGCGGTGCGAGCAGGGGAAGAAGGAGGCCGAGGAGTTCCCGGACGCGACGGCGCGGAGGTTGGCGGGGTACGCGGCTGGCGCCGCAGACATGGTGTCCGCGCGGTGGGCGCCGCAACGCTGCGGTGCCGCCTAGATATCCAACTTGTCGGGTTCCGGCGACCGGGGAAGAACGGCGGGCGGAGAGGGGGACGGCGGGCGGTCCGACGAGAGGGCGCTGTCACGCCCTGCTGAATGTGTCGGGCTCGCCGGAGCTGAGATTCGGGGCCGGAGGGGTGGACGAGGAGGTCGACGGCGAGGGATTTGGGGATCGGATCAGGGCGGGCGAGGATTGCGGGACGGGAGCGGGTGTGCGTGGATTGGCTATTGGTGCGGCGAGAGGGCGGAGCGGGTCGGGTCCCGTGGCTATATACCGTGCCGCCTGACGGGTGGGGCCGGGGGTACGGGCAAACGGAAGTGGGTGACAGGCTGGGCGCCAGCGCGTGGGGCCCGGCTGCAGCGGGGGGGCGGCTGGGTCAACGGGCACAGCGCGGCGGGAAGAAGGTGCGGCACGGAAGGCGCGCCACGTCGGCCGGGAAAATTCAGACGGGGGTGGCGGGACGGGATTCGGTTTGGGCCAGGCAGGATGGTGATGAGGCCGGCGGGTACGATCGACGCGGCTATTTTTCGCTTGGGATATTTTCCTGGCCCGTTTTGGGGGGTTGTCACGTCCGACGCGTGACAAGGGATGGATTTATTTCGGCGAGTACAGGCTATCTGCCTGCCTTGCTGTGCCTGACAGCTCCCTGCTCCGTGGCCTTCGGCGTCGCGGCGGGGTGCGCGCTATCGCCGCCGGCGTCCAACGCGACCGGCGACGGCGACCCTCTTCCACGGCCGCCTCGCATGAGGACATGTGTTCCACGTTGTACATGTATTACTGTGGTTAATTCAAGCTTTTTGGTCAACTGACTGACATGTTTTGATAACTTCTTCTAAGATGATATCCAAACCGAGACCGAGAGATATCAAGTCAAGAATCTAAATTAATAAGATTCACAAAAGTTTTACACAGGCTGCTGCTCATCGCCCGTCATGATCGAGGATGCTTTTAAAGAGTAGTTGACTGCTTAGTAGTACTAGCATACGAATGAACGAGCTGCCAATCTTAACACACATCTCCAAACTCGCAAGGCAACATGAAGAGCACCGAGCCAACAGTTTCCACGTACTACGTCTCCAGAAACCAACGGTCAGCTGAAGAAATCCAATCGGACCAGTCCTCCTTCCGCCGTAGAATAGTTGACCGCCCACAATTTCGTGACGGGCAAGCACCACGGCCGGACTATTCCGCTCTGAAAATAGCTGGCGTCCACACGGAGTAGCTGGCGGCTGCGCGGCACAGATTCGACGAGAATCGCATTCATTCTCTCGGCACCAATTGGTGGGGAAAATAGCATTTTTGCCGCCAAAAAAGGAAAAGGATAAGATTCTTTCGGCAATCGGAAGGGATCAGTTGAGCTTCATTCGTCCGTTCTTGCCTGGAAAGGAACTATGCCACGTACATCATGTGCACACATGCGCAGACAAACGAACCGACGAAGAATCCACACTGCGTTTAGCGCCCTTTTCCTCCAAATGAATGTCTTGGCCCTTGCTGCACTGAGGATGCCTTTATCTGCACAAAAGGTAGAAAAAAATTGATACTGTGAAAAAGTTGCGAGCAAAAGGCGGCGTATCTTCCTCGTTGCCGGTTATCCGATCCAACTATATATGCTAATGATGAACTATGTATGTGCAAGTGAGACACTATGCTCTCCTGCCTTGAGAGCATAGTGTGCCGAGAATGAATGTTCAGTGCGAATCCTAATAAAAACCGACACCGCAAGAGGAAACATGATACGTTTTGAGGTCATCAAGAGCCACAGAAAGCTATGTAGTGGTACCTTGAGGCAAATGAAGATCTGATGGTAAACAATGGTCTTACTTCAGTCTCTTCCTCTTTGCTTGTGGTTCATTACCAGGTTGGCTTGTATGATTACTGTTCTGCATAGGATGATATTCTGCTCGCCTCAATCCTTCCTCATACTCATTCAGCTTGAGCTTCTCCTTGTTCTAACAAGAGAAGCAAAAGCACAATTATAGTGAGACTAGCCTTGTCAACCTTTTGGAATTTTACTAAAACCGAAGGTCACATACGTAGGCATTCTTGTAAGTTGCTATCTGTTGCTTACAAACTTTCAGCTCCATGTGTAGAGCACTTAGACGAGAATCAACAGGAACGGTGCATTGCTGAACCAACTGTTTCTGACGCCCATGAACAACTTGTGGTTGCCACACGTTTAATGCCACCGAAGCTCTCCTATCAACATCTCACACAACAATAAATTAGACTATCATTATATACCAAGGAGGAGTGCATAAACATACCAGAATAAGCAAAAAAAAAAACACGGGAAAATGCATTCTTACTGATGTTCAGTTTCTCTGGCTGAGAAAGACTACTGGGATTATTTGTTTTTGTCAGGTGAGCAGATAATGGAGTATTTTGTACAACTTACTGCCTGCTGATCCATAAAAGAACCTTGTTTTAACTCTGTCTCAGCACGTTAAGACATCAATACTTAAAACAAGCCCGACTGCAACCTACTTTGTCAAATACTGAGCCACTAAAGCAACACCTTTAACAAGACCTTGATGCGTGTAAGGATTGGTAAAGAGATCACTGCAACCTACTTTGTCAAATATGGTACTCCCTCCGTTCCTAAANNNNAGTCTTTTTAGACATTCCAATAGGGGACTACATACAAAGCAAAATGAGTGAATCTAAACTAAAATATGTCTATATACATCCATATGTAGTCCAATAGTGGAATCTCTAAAAAGACTTATATTTACGAACGGAGGGAATACTACGTATTGGACTGAACATCTACGTGTTTCTTGGTATTCTACCGACTAATTATAATCGGTATCCTTTATGTTTGCAGTTAGAGGTCATTGAGCTGCTTTGTTTTCATGTTCATGCACACCTACAACAGACCAGAATGTTGCCAAATTAGGTACAACTGTTTCGTCTACTGCTTGAACGATTCCCATAATAAAATTGTAAACAGCGGCTTTTACCCTGGCACAACAAAATAAAAATGGAGATGCTTCAAAATTTAATGGACCGTTCCAGGTTACAAGAGCCATAGAGAACTGATGTGAGATAATCAGAGTTTATCTATTTCAGCTCAAAAGGCAGCAGAAGCAGCTACTTATTGTTGAATGTGTGAGCCAAGAGACAGCGACAGAAGAGCTATTGCATAGACAAGCAGCTCAAATAACCATGGAAGCAATTGTTCCGATTTCGGAGCAAATCTTGCCTGCTAGACAGGGCCAGGGGTACAAGGGACTGTTTTAATAACGAATGGCACTTTCAGAGATGATCTAACTAAGCTGTACAGTCGAAAGAATAGCAGCAGCAGCTGTGAATGTGAGTCTAGAGAACAATCTCGGTCCAGCTCACGTGTAGACAAGTAGCTCAACGGATCATGCCATGCCAGCAACTGTCTTGAGCAATACCTACTGCTGCCTATTAGCTACTACGGCCAGTTCAGAACCAATTATATTTTGGGATAACTGGATAATTGTCATTCCCATCATGCCAACTTCAGATAATTCCAAGAGTCTTTCTACTCTCTGCATTAGCTAGTCAGGTAATTTGCTGTTTCCGGTTACTGCTACATCGCATATGATTTACTATAGCATCAAGAACGCATGTCACTCTTGAAGAACCGACCTGACCCTCTCGAGGTTGTCCAGCTCCTGCGCGGTGGCCTTCATCCTATCCCCCTCGGCGCACATCGACTCCTCCAGCTCCGTCAGCCGCCTCCGGCACGCCAGCACCCGCCCCTCCGCCTCGTACACCGCTCGCCGCCTCGCCTCCGCCATCCGCAGCTTGTGCCTCTCGAACCTGCAGCAGAGCGTAAGTCAATCTCGCCCAAACGGGAAAATAATAAATAATCTGAACGAGAAGGCGGTGTCGGAAGACTAGTACTTGGTCCTGTAGAGGGATTTGGGATCGAGCTGCTGCTGCTGCGAAGAGGAGGAGGAGGAGGAGGAGGAGAGCTGGGATTGGGTGGGGAAGTCGCGGGAGATGAGGCCCGACCAGAGGGAGGGGTGGAGGGAGAGGCGGCGGAGGCGGCGCGAGGCGATGGCGAGGCAGCAGAGGTCGCGGAACCCCAGCGCGGCGGAGGCGGTGCCGAGCTCCAGGACGCGCGCCCACAGCTCGTCGGGCAGATCGGACGCCGGCATGTTCGGCTCGACCGAATCACCGCCGGAGCGTCGCGGGACGGACGACCGCGACGTGGACCAACAGAAAGGTAGGCTATGCCGTCGCCGGGGTGGTTCCCTTCGCTGCGGTGGCTGCGGGCTTTGATGCAGGCCTTCGTCGGCGCCTCGGCGAGGTAGAGAAATCAGGAACGCGTGCCGCCTAATCGGTGCCTGCCGATGGGTCCCGCGAATGAACGTTTGGACTTTGGATTTGTTATCTGCAATACTGCTGGGATTGTTTGTTTGTTTAAGAAGGAAAAAACTTTCGATCTCTTAATCAACTGTCATGACAGTACAAAAAGCACCGGAAGTAACAAAAATTACTCGTATTCAATATCGATTATTTCACGAACAAAATACAAGTTATATATCACAAAAAATAACACCATTAAAAATTTCAAATGTTAGATTTTTCTAGTGGTATAACCTTTGTGATATACACTTTGGTACTAAAAAACCGCAAAGGAGAGAGTACGCAATATCCTCAACTCCCAAACATCTGTTTGAACCCAAAAACGTAATTGAGGAGCTTAACCTGAACGAACCAATCACCAACTAAGATAGGAGACCATTTAGTAAGACCAGTCAAATATCAGATGACAAGTCTGCTTTGTTCCAGGCCCTATAGACTACTCAAACAAAGATCCTAAGCGAACTAACGCATCTAACTCTGCATGTTTCACCAAGTTCCAAACGTTTGAGGCAGATAATATACAACAACTCATGATTTTCCCTTCCCTCGAGTCTTTATGGAACCAAGTTGATGCAGTCCTGCGGCCCACTCAGCAGCAACTCCGCGCAATTTCAAACTTCTAGGGCCACTGCCCTTCTGCCAGAGCATTTCCACACTTCAGCCCTGCTTGATGTGTTAATGTTTGTCATGCCGTGGAAGCCTGTCGGGTTCGTCTTTCTTGTTGGAGTGGGAGAAGTTTGTCATCTCTTCCTCATCCTTCGAACCGAGTTGTATATAGGACGGAACAAAATGCTAGAGATATATCTCTCTCCAAAGCTGGGGAAGATAACCTGCAGATTCATGTCACTGATTAACCACCTGATGAGTGGGTTATAGGAGGGCATCTATAAACCGGTAGCCGTTCGAGAATGGCAACATGTTCAAATCGACGGAAATATCTCACCGCAATCAGCTTTCCAGCATTTTCAGGTCTTTTGGCCACGTTTATAGCAGCAATTGCTGCAGCACCTGACGAAATGCCAACCTGTGAAAACAAACAACCCATGTGAATGCCAAACTGATAACTCAGTAATAATTTATTTGGTTGTGCACTTCCTTACCAGCAAGCCCTCTTTTAGTGCAAGCAGCCTCGCAACATCAACTGCCTCTGCAGTGGTAACCTGCAAGTTCAACAATCATAATCAACATCACAGCTGACGAGAACTGTGAAGAGTCAACTAAATCTGCAAACGTAAACAGAATACTATGGTTGCATTCCAGACCTTCACAACCTCATCAAGGAGCTGAACATCTAGTATGCTTGGAATATAACCTGTTATTTTGACATTAATGTATCAATTCCAAGGAAGTTGTATTCATAAGCTCATCTCTCAAATATATCCAGTTGCTATGTTGCTATTAAATTTACCTGGCTTGTCGCCAGAAATCACACTAGTTTCAGCAGGTTCTACCCCGATGACCTGATAATGACAGGACAAACACAAATGTTATAACAGATTAAATTTGACGACAAAATATATGAACACTGTTAAACAGTTTCAGGTTTCACCGTTTCAGGTTATGGAATGTTAGGCCATATGCTAGATCATATGAATTATGGATATATTGATATCAACCTTGTAAGTTCATGTCTAAGTAAAATAGTAATGGTGCATGTAAGTTCTCTTAAAAGCCAAATTACAGAAATGGTAAAGCAGTACATCTAAGTAGCAGATCGGTGAGCTATTTCCAACTAAGGCATATGTTTTACTTCAAAATTCTGCATTTCACTTTTTGGCAGAGCAATAAACAAAATAAATTCGACCAACAGGGAATAGACACTAGCACCTATGGCATTTTTATTTAGAACAACCATGAGCACCTGCAGTAGGGATGCACGCGGAAGTGTCCGCGACATCGCATCCATGCGCGTTAACAAAAATCGCACTAATCCTCCTTACTTTAATAATCGTGTTAGTTTAATTTTCCTGTTTGCGGACAGTCGCGGACATGCGGACGCCGTCCTGCATCCCTACCGTGCGGAGGCTAGGCCTCGCGTGGGTGGGATGGGCGAGCACGGGTGCCTCTAACCAATGGAGCAACACTCAGATCTCAAATGTAGACATATACTAGTTCCATGTATAGGACATCATATTAACCATCATTATAAGGGGGTCTGTGTATATTTCTGCCTGTACTTTGTGTATTTATACTGGCCCTTGGCCTCCAGGAAATGCAAGTTGCATATCTCCTCACATTAAGCACTTCAGAAAGTTAAAGCATGGAGTAAACGAGAGCAACCACCAACAACAGCAGAAGAATTAATATGTAATGCAACAACATTGGAAAAATATACAGAAAATGGGTGAAGTTGTTGACACAATAACACATAGTCATTTTAATGCAAGTTTCTTAAAATATTTAACAACTTGATGAGAGAGTAAGATTGGAAACCTTAATATCTCTATTCATCATTTTTAAGTAGCGCCCAGTGCCGGTGATAGTGCCGCCAGTCCCAATGCTCGCAACAAGTATGTCAACAGTACCCAGTGTGTCCTCCCATATTTCTGGGCCTGTGGTTTGAAAGTGGATCTGTAATTACCCAAGTGGCTTCTCAATAGATCATTTAAAGAAGTTGGCAAATGAATTTCACATGTGCCGTGTCACAGATAGCATATGACTATATGAGTAAATGATAATGTCCCAAAGTTTCAACCTCACTGTTGGCTGAATTGTTGAATTGCTGAAACATGTATGCATTCAGTGTCTTTGAAACTATTTGCTCAGCTTTGTCAACAGCTCCTTTTAGTCCTGTTGTAGGATCAGTTAACACAATATCTGCTCCAAATGCGCGTAGAAGGATGCGTCTCTCAACATCTATCGATGAAGGCATAGTTGCTATCATTTTGTATCCTCTAGCAGCAGCTACTGCAGCTAGTCCTATGCCAGTATTCCCAGTAGTTGGTTCTACCAAAATGGTCTGCAAATGTATACAATATCTGCATAATTTAGTACCTTCATGGTGAGTTGGTGACAATACTCTAAAATTTAGTATAGGTGGACAGTCAAACCTTGTTTGGAGAAATTAATCCTTTCTCTTCTGCGTCACTAATCATGCTTAATGCAATCCTGGAAAACATATTGAGTGAGAGGTGGCACAAACAGCACTCCAATACATAGTGCAATAGCGATGTATACCTGTCTTTGACGCTGCGGCAAGGTCCCATGTACTCAAGCTTTGCTGCAATATTAGCGACACAGCCTTCGACAACATTATTCAGGTATACCATTGGGGTCTTTCCAATTAGCTGATCAACAAGATAGACATAATAAACTTGGATTTAGCCCAATATCCCTCACATAGATTGCTTCGGAGAGTAACAAAGGGCCTCTATTGATATTTAAAATCCATGTTTTTGGTGACAACAGAAGATGTTCACAGTCTAATCAAGTAGATAAATTTATCCAAATATTCCATGACAATGCAGCGAACCCCCACTTCCCCTAAGCCATAATACAAAATCTTAATGGCTTCACTGGCCTCCCATACCACTCTGACGAAGCAGGAAATACAATCAGGATGGGAATAGACGGCGCACCTGAGTGACGTCCACCGCAATGTTCACCGCTTCGACATCATCCACGTACTCCTCCGGGATCTCGACGGCGGCGGGCGCCGCGACCTTAGGAGAGGAGGCCGTGGGAAGGGGTCGGTGGGCTGTTACAGCGCGGGGGCAGGTGAGGAAGCGAGGTGCTCGTGGGACATTGGCGTAGACTGGCGCGGAGGAAATGGCCGGGAGGAGGAGGGAGCAGGCTGGAGGCGACGCCATCGCCATGCCCGCCGTCTGCGCGAGGGGTTTTACAGAGGGGAAAGAGAGGAGCCGCCTTCGGATAAGGGGAATGGGGAATGTGCTGTCGGGCCCTGGGGTTTTTAGCCCCACTCCAGCTATAGCTGGCCAAACGGGCCGGCTAACCAGGCCGACCCGCGAGCACGCCGGCACGGCACGACCGTAAACGGGTCGGGCCTGGCACACGGCACGCCTTGGGCCATGCCTGGGCCTGGAGGCTGGGCACGTGGGCCGACACGGCACGGCCCGTTTATTTTTTTTTATGTATTTTCAGATTTTTTTAATATATATGTACTTAAAATATAGCCCAATAGGCTTAAAAATGAGCCTAACAGGCTGAATTTGCTAAACGGGCCATCGGGCCGGCCCGTTTAGTAATCAGGTCGTGCCTGGGCCTGAAGGCGCAGCCCACGGGCTGGCACGG
>CBMN010090318.1:0-11714 GCA_000582825.1 Hordeum pubiflorum | reverse complement strand
ACTGGTGCAAATCATATACACCAACGGACGGCTCAAAAGAACAATAAGTGGACTGCTCCCATACGAGGTACTGTCAAAATCAATTCAGATGCGGCCTTCTTGCCAGACAATGGTCAAAGCTGGGCGGGTGCCGTTGCCAGAGATCATAGTGGCCGGGTTATTCTATCGGTTGGGAAACATATGCAGGCGTCTGGCTGTGTGAAAGAAGCTGAAGCTAGAGCGGCTCTGTATGGGTTGCAGGCTCTGGCTGCAGTGTACAGAGGCCCAGTTGAAGTGGAGATGGACTGCAAATCAGTTTTTAAGGACCTGATTACTGATGGACCATGCCTATCACCGTGTTTTGGAGTGATTTGGGACATAAAGGAGGCACTGGCGTTGTTTAGCAGGCATGCTTTATCGTCCATTGGGAGGGACTACAATGCTAGCCCATGAACTAGCAGCTGAGGCTAGACAGAAGGGTGACCTGCTTGTCATGGCTGGAGTACCAGATAGGCTACGAGACATGATGATCAGGGAATGTAACCATCCATCTTGAGTAATTCTGTTACTCTTGATTCTCAAAAAAAAAAAAAAATCATACCCTTGGTTGCTACCATTAGAGTCAAGTCAAACAAAGAAGGCATAAGGCTAAAAAGTCGCAAATACTGTTCACTGGGTGGTGTCTCTTTTGCGGTTGTGTGGGTAAAAACAGTGTTTTTCCATGATGAAACCCATGGAACTGATGCAGAAAGAAGTTCCCAAGAACTAGCAGAAAGAAACAGCAGGCACATGGCTCTTGATATTGCTAAATGAGGGGTAAAGGGTTACACCACTGTGCAGACTGATTAACGAAGTCATTGGCATTTTATTTCGGCAATAGAGCAGTTTCGATCGAAAGTAGCGACTTGCGACTGTCAAATTACATGATTTCCTCCTGGGTTTCCTCAGCTTCTGCATTCTGATGCTACTCAGTGTAACACTGTACATTGCAATGCGCGTATCTTACATAACGACACATCTAGCTGCTAGCCCTTTCTGCTCCACTCTCTGATCATCGTTGCCTGCAGAGAAAGATCAGAGTAGGTTTAGAATTGGGTATTGATACTCAAGAGACATTCACCAGCACTGAAACGATGAACCTAATTAATTTATTAGGTAATTTCAACCTGGCTATTTTGATAGCTAAATTATGTTGATTACAACACTTGAGAAAGTAGGGAATTCTGGCATGTAGCCAGTTGCAAAAGCATGCAACCAAAACTGCATTAGCTTCTAGAAATTAAGAAGCCCTTGCAGCTAGAATCACTTAACAGGAGATAATGGAGTTGTGACTTGATAAGATACTCTAGGCAAAAATTTCGTTAAGTCAAGACTGAAGCCTTCAAGTAGATCTCAGCCATATTGAATCAGTAAAAAGGACAGCTACCTTCATGAGGCTGGTGGAGCCTGCGGTTCTGAGGGGTTGACATCTCCTTTTTAAGGCTGATGAGGATGTCCTCCATTGTATGTTCCCTTTGCCAGTTTCCAAGCATGGGGAATCTTCTTGGATCAACCTAGAAAAGTAGCTTACTGTAAGTACTAAGGCAAACATCACATCAGCAACTTCACCACAAGTTTATTTTTTATTTTTGCACAAGTACCATTCCAGTTTCTTGATTCACACATGTCATATTGACCCTAGCCTGGAACCGGACAGTCGGTGGTTTGTCTGGATAATCTGTATCACAGAACAACTTCAATTGATAGATTCGTCCCTCGTGAACAGTCTGCGAGACCCAAAAAAAAGTTAAATGCAGTAATCAGTTGGTTCAAGCGTAAGGAAGCAAAAAACAATTAATATCTACTCATCGGTATTCTACAACATACATTGGGTGGACCAATAATAGTTCCTGTCCAGGAGCGCATATATATGTCATCAGCATCGTCCATCCCATAGCTCACAGTTCCATCACCAATGCCCTTCTCACCTCTCTCAAGTTCTTCCAAAAGTCTAAAGTTTCTGGGAACTGAAGTACAGATAACAGTTAGTACAACAGAACATGCAATAAATTATTATGAGCAGCTCATTCAAGCAGAGTAAAACATGAATCCAGTCACATCATTGTAGATACTAATGGTTGAAAATAAAGGAAAAAGAAAATTCCATACTTCATTAGAATACTTACCACTTTAAAACAGTACACTTACAATTTTTAAAGATGCTTTTAATGTCATAAATCGGAGTGTAGAGCCACAATTCACAGGATTAACCCTAGCATTGCATGAGACCTGTTTAACTTAATGTCATAACTGCAATCAAGCACAAGGAACAATATCTGGAGGAACTAAAGACGCACAATAAGCCAATACTTGTTTTGATATTGGCACATTTGCCTATGGCAGTATTCTTCTCATAAGAGCTTATTCGAGTTGCATAAATGCAATGCTTTGCATTTTAGACCAATGTAGAAGACCTTAGTGTCAACTTGTAAGCAGGTTGCAGATGGTCCGTGTTGTTTAGAAAAGTAGTGTTTTGCCCAATGAATGGAGATGGAGGACTGCACACAAAATTAAAAGTTACAAGTGAATGCTAGTTGTCAAGTCTTTTAATTTTCAACATTGGCTTGACAGGCATGACTGCCCTAGCTGAAGCATCTAGAATAAACTGACTTATTGGTCTTTTAACTTGTAGCGCCCAAAAGGCAAGGTTCTTAGTGGGCAGGGCCTTCCAAGGTGAGCAACCTGTTAAGCAGCAGTGCAGCACCGACTTAAGTTTTTTAGTTCTTCAATGGCAGGATATACTCTTAATAGATGGATAACTCTTCACGAGTTGTGCCTTTGCAAAACAAGTATGGGTTATGGTTTCATCCTGGCAAAATCAGCTGTTTGTTCCATCCCAACTATCACATGCTAGGGTTGGTAATGGTTCAATCATTGAGGAGCGAGGGTAGGCCTGCCATATCGAGGAGGAAGAGAGATGGAAGAGAGGGACTAGGATCAGATCTCTCTAGTCAATAATCCTCATTGGATAATATGGACTATATCACTGTTTATACAGATGGCTTTCTGAGTCCTTAAGCGACATATCTCAACTAACTGGAGACCTATCTTATATCTAAGGAAAATGTTCTTATCTATAAGTGGCCATCCAAGTTACTCTTCTATTTGGCTAGATGGTAGGCCTATGTCCTGACACAGCTGGCCACAAGCAGCATATCAAGTATAACAGGTTAGTAGGAATCAACATAAAAAGGGCAGTGCCAGTTAGGAAGAAACTGATCATATAATTGACTTTTTTTTCATCAACAACGCTTTCGTGTGAAGCAGTGTATGATCACATCAAAATAAGAGGCCATACTTAGGCTGAATGTCCCTGGGGATGAACTGCCATCCTTAGATTGGTTGTTGCCAGTGTTTTTACTTTTGAGTTTCCTTGTGGTTTGTGGTACAGCAGAAGCTCTGTTTGGGTTTTAAAAAGGAACACAAGAAAGTGATAAGAGAGAGACATTCAAGGGACAAAAGAGCAGGCAAAGCTTAACTGATTTTGCATCTGGGCATCACCAAGGCCAGGCACCTTAGGTACATTGGTCAGGAGTTTTAAGAGACGAATCATGTTTCTAAGTTGAGGGAAAGGACAGATATACCCACCATCCAATATAACTCCTAGGAATACTCTTAGTGCTCTTCGCATTTTATTTGCTTCAAAATTCTCAAACCCTTCTTTGGGTTTTGGCTGCTCATGGCATGCCAGTCACAAACAACTAACACTGGTGGGTTACAGAAATAAACACATCTTCATGCTTGTTTTCTAACACCAGTAGTTTGGCAACACACAGGGATCCAAAATAGCATTATTGTTCCATACAAACATGCCCTGAGAGTGGATTGTGATTCTAAACGTGCACCACAGAAGTACTGATAGGAGTCCCTGATAGAGACAATGACATGTGAGAATAAAAGTGCCCAGATCGTAGAAATGGCTCGGATACCATGGAGCTGCCATAAAAATTCAACCTAGGACTAATAATCATAATGTGAACCTAATCGACATGCAATAGCCCGCAAGACAAGATAAACCGTGACCGGCCAACAAATCGAGCTGGACCACCCTGAATTCATACTGGTCCAACCATCCAAAACTGTGCTCCAATAATTGAGGACTTCATCAATTCCTGGGTTAGGCATAAAGGACCAAACCCCTCACCAAACTTCACACCAACAGACAACACGGTGAATTCGGCCTCACCAACAGCTCTAGCCTGTTCCTCGGACCAACATCTAGCCTATCGTCCTGATAGCCCTATCCAAAATTAACCCAACATAGTAGCATTCCATCTTTGCTTACAACCCCATCATGGAATCGTGCTAATAATACCTACGAAACCTGCCTTTGCTCGAGAGTTTCTTGGCTGAATGCCCACACGGATGTCTGAACTGTGAAGACAGATTTCACATAGCATGATTCAGAAGGGATTCGGGATCGCCGGCAGATCCCAACCCCATCAGATCAATCCCCAGACGCCGAGCCTAATCCAGCAATCCCTCCTACGCTCCTTCCCCGGTCACTCGAATCACCACCCCCCTAAAAATCCCACCAAGAATCCAAGAACTCGAACGCCATGGCTAAGAAGATCCCGCGGCGGCAGAACGAGTCATACACAGGAGGCGGTTCGTACAAATCGTGGCAAAGAAACGGCGAGCGGGGAAGAGACCGACTCACCGACGACCGGCGCGGATCCCTCGGAGCCCATGGCGAGCCGCTCTTCCACCTCCAGCTTCGGCCGCCTCCTCCCCTGAGCTGCGCTGGATGGATTCCGCGGTGGCTGAGCCGCGAAGACAACGAATATCCGAAGCCCCGCGTGAAGCAAAGGAGGCCTTTTTTCGGCTCAGGGGAGAGAAAAAGGAGGAGAGATGCGAGCACAGTACTGGACTGGATGCCGCTCCAGGAGGAAGGAGCCCAAGTTGCCACTGATAAATAGGGAAAAATTGGCTGCTGGCAGGCAATTTCCTTGCCACCTCCATCTTTTTTTTCACCCTAAATCAAAACCTCCACCTTTTTTTGCCTCAAATTTTCTTAGGATGAAGATAATTGACCATTTAATCCATGGGAAATCGAGCAAAAACTGATGCAGACACGTCCACATACGTGTTTGTCTCGGGACATGATAGCGCTCAAGGCATCCTTCGTCTGGCTATTGATAGTGGAATCCACGCACCACCGAGAAGAGAGCAAACTTTTCGCCATGGACACTGCCATCGCATGACATATTATTATTTGGTTAATAGCCGGATGTATTGAAGAGAGATCGGTCATCCTTCTTTGGGCAAAGTTTGGCAAATATATTAATGCATGACAGGTAAAACATAACGACAAGAAGGTGTGACGTCACGATCATGGTAGAGAGACAACCAGATTGCTATAAACAACTGTCACTTATGTGGCAAAGCTTTTAACTTTTCTCTGTGAATCAAGCATACTTGATCGGTGTTTTTTTCATTAACAAAACGGTGTTTTAGGCGGGTTATAACATTGTTGTTTTGTTATTTGTGTTTTTACGGAATCTATGGAATAGAAATTTAAAAGTAGGCCTCGAGATATTCTTTTTAGGGACATGTCCACGATACGTGTGTCATGGAGCATGATAGCACACAAGGCATCTTTGGTCTGCCTATTGATAGTAGACTCCACACACCGTTAAGAAGGGAGCAACCGACGAGGCTAACTACAAGCATCATCTTGTCGCCCATCACCTTCAAAACATCGACTCTGACTTTTCGCCATGAACAAACGGCCACCATCGTCTTATGACATATTAGTATTTGGTTAATAGCGAAGATATTGAAGAGAAATCGGTCATCCTTTTTTGGGCAAAGTTTGGCAAATATATCAATGCATGACTGATAACACATAACGACAAGTAGGTGTGACGCCATGATCACGGTAGCGAGACAACCAATTTGTTATAAACAACTAACTTACGTGACGAAGCTTTTAACTTTGTCTACGAACCTAGCACGCTTAACCGGTGTTGTTAGGTGAGTTATAACAATAATTGGTCGAATTGTTTTTGCATAACATGTTGTTTTGTTATTTGTGTGTTCACTGGATCTATGGATTAATAGTGAAAAATTGGCTGCCGGCAAGCAATTTCGTTGACACTGCCATATTCTTTTTCCCTTCAACTTCTTTTATTAATTGAGTAAGACGAAGAGAATTGTCCATTTAATCCATGGAAAATTGGGTGAAAACCGACAGAGACGTGTCCATGGTACGTGTTCATCGTGGAACATGATAGCACACAAGGCATCCTCGGTCTGGCTTTTGATAGTGGTCTCCACACACCGCCGAGAAGGGAGCAATCGACGAGGCTAACTACAAGCGTCATCTTATCGCACATAGCCAAACGTCCACCGCCTTCTTATCACATATTAGTATTTGGTTAATAACCGGATGTATTGAGAAGAAATCGGTCATCCTTTTCTCGGCAAAGTTTGGCAAGAAACATAACGACAAGAAGGTGTGATGGACCATAGGTGAAACACGCTACATACCTAATCTAGACAGTCAGGTTAACCCATCTTATCAGTTTTGGCTGGGTTTTTTCATTAACTAATAATGTTTTTCTCTATTGTTGCTTGTGTTGCTTAAAAACTAATAGCAATGGCAACTAAAGGATAACCTCCTCAAAAGTCACTCGTCCTCTTTTTTTCACACAAACCTTGAACCAAATATTAAACAATAAAGGGCACAAGAATAAAAATATGCATTCCATTTCGTCCAGCAATAGTACATGTGTACGGGAAAGTGCCTTTCTGCTCCCGAGCTCATTTGAGCTCGGTGAACAGTAAAATCGAGAGAGAAATTAAAACATTTCAAAAAAATCTGAATTTTTTTTGGGACCAACATTGACAAAATTTTGAAGTGCATGCAAAAATTCAGGATGAAATAATATTCCTATGAGGCGTGGCGAAAAAAACAAATTCGGCGTGGCGAAATAAACAAATTCGATCATTTTCAGAGTATCGAATTTGTTTTTTTCGCCACGCCTCATAGGAATGTTATTTCGCCATTTTCAGAGTATCGAATTTGTTTTTTTCGCCACGCCTCATAGGAATATTATTTCGTGCTGAATTTTTGCACGCACTTAAAACTTTTGTCAATGTTGGTTCCAAAAATATTTCAGAATTTTTTGAAACGATTTTTTTCGATTTTACTGTTCACCAAGCTCAAATGAGCTCGGGAGCAAAAACTCCGGGTCCGTGTGTACGTCGTATCTTCGCCAATTGTTTAGTTTTTAAAGAGTCGGTGGCCAGTCATGACTAGGTAGGTATGCTCGTTACCATTCATCAGTTACTACGAAAATCCTCATGACTTTGGATAATTCAATCGGATACGTAATCCTCATGATAGCACAAAAGGTCTCTTCGGTCGAGATCTTGCTATTGATAGTGGACTCCACACACCACTGAAAAGAGAGCATTCGGTGAGGCTAACTACAAGCGTCATCTTATCGCGCATCGCCCTCGAAACAGCGACTCCAACTTTTCGTCACAGACGAATGGACACTGCCATCTTATGACGCATTAGTATTTGGTTAATAATCAGATATATTGAATAGAAACCGGCCATCCTTTTTTCTGCAAAGTTTGGCAAATAATTCAATGCACGGCAGTTAAAACATAACAGACAATTAAAACATAACGACAAGAAAGTGTGACGCCACAACTAGTTTGTTATAAACTGCTGTCACGCAAGTGGGAAGGTTTTTAACTTGTTGTCTGCGAACCAAGCACACTTAATCGGTGTTTTTCAGGCGAATTATAGTAATAGTTGGTTGAATTGTTTTTGTATAACATGTTGTTTTGTTGTTTGTGTTTTTATGGAATCTACGGAATAGGAATTTAAAAGTAAGCCTTGGGAGATTCTTTTTGGAGAAAATTTGCACGAAAGTCTCTACACAGTTATTTATCATAAGCGTAGTGTTGTCGGCTTGTTAATGCTACTACCTCTATTTTTAAATATAAGACGCTTGACAGTTCAATTTAAACTGCCAAAACACCTTACATCTAGGAACAGAGGATCTACATACCTAATCTAGCTAGCTGGGTTGAACCGGTCTATCGGTTTTTGGCTGGTTTTTCTCATCAACTAATAATGTATTTCTCGATTGTTGCTTGTGTTGCTTATAAAAACCTAATAGCAATTGGATGTATATATGTATTCCATTTCGTCAAACAATAGCACATGTGTATGTCGTATCTTCTCCAATTGTTTCGGTTTCAAAGGGTTGGTGGCCAGTCATGACTATGTAGATATGCCCGTTGCCATTCATCAATTCCTGTGAAAATCAATGCATGATTTCGGATAATTTTCAGTCGGATACGTAACCCCTAAAGAAGGATCCTATGGGACCACTGGTACAAGTGATGAGCACAGAGAGAATCAAGAAACATTAAGGGCCAGATCTTTGATGGATGACCTAACATGGACCATATGTCATTGTAGTCTGCCATAAATTTCTGGTCCTTGGATACCACGTTCTCACGGAAGCTGCTGGTAAAAGAACAACATGTCTTCACTGAATTTTGTACCTCTGGACAATGGTAGATTTTACATGTGAAATTTCACAAATTACCGTCATTCACAGAAAATTGGTTACGGCTTGTTCAGGTTTCTACTACCATTCCCACCAGAAAACCATGATGAGATCTCGTCGTCGTCGTCATCGGATTCAAGCATCGCCATGCTTCTGGGAACACGAACAGAAGACCGGTTACTTTCTCCTGTTGCCTCTCTTTGAAGCCCCTGGTTTCCCCTGGACATCTCTTCCTTCCATTTCTCCCTCTCGAGAGGTTCTTGGGAAATAGCAGTCCTGCCCCCGACAATGGGGAAACTGTCGAGGAATTTGTAGTCCCTGTGCATTGGGAGCATGCTGTTCTCATTGTCGTTGTCGTCATCGCCCCCTTCCTCCTCCGAGCTCCAGAAATCTGAATCTTCATCAGATAGTGGGGCCCTTTTTTGCACAAGTTGTCGCTTTCTCATTGTCGGTTCGATGCCATCTTGAACGAATGAAATAGCAGGGTGCTTATTCTGCTCCAGATCACGGCGTGGTTCGATAGTGTCTTGGTCGTTTAATGCTTTTGGTCTTTTCCAACCACATTTCAAGCAGAATGCGTTCCTCTTGAAGTTCAGATAGTTACACCTGCCATCAATCACACGATAACATTATTATGCTGATTCTATGGTAGTAGAGTACAGAGCAAAATAACAATGCGGAAAGGTTAGCCACATCGTTGACACCATTTTCCCCATGTTCTGTCTCATATTGACATTAGACATCAAAACAGTGCAAATATACAATGGTATGCAGTAGAAATAGCCACTCACGAGGGACACTCCCATTCTCCTGGGCTGAGTAAACGGTTTGTTGGTTTGTCATGACACTGCAAGCATCGTGTATTCTTCGCGAAATTCAAAAAGTTGCACCTGAAAATGTAGGATCAGTACAGGCGAGAGAGTACCCCCAGTCCATCTTAAATATAAACTGGACTTCTTGGCATTCTCACCTTTTGCATATCCAATCACCTTTTTTGAGGGGTAGATGATCTTGGTCCTCATGCATTAAGTGATATCTCTCTTGAAATTCGCCATCGCAGCGCAAACATTTGATATTCCTAGCAAAGTTAAGGAAGTTGCATCTGGAAATATACACATGGGGTTATTCTTTTTGAAGAAAAATAGATTGCATCATGCGGATTCGTGATACGAGGTAGAAAAAATCCAACATACTTGGGGCAACTCCAGTCACCCTGCTTCAGGGGTACAACAGATTGGCCTTTTGACATATGTTGAGCAGCTTTATCAGTTGTGGGACCAGGTCCTTTCGAATCGAGCTCGACAACCTCATTCAGTAGTTTCTTAATGGATTCTTTAACAGTTTTGTTTAGGCATGCTTTGTTCCCCATATTACCAGTAATGATATCAAGACCATAAGTCAGGAGGATGCGCATAACATCCACAGTTCTGCCCACTTCCTCTTTCAGAGCCCTTACATATGCCCTCTCACAACTTCCCCTTAAACTGCATTGGCTGCAAACCTGTCACTCAATCAGCATAAGGTGATGAGGGAGATATACTATATATACAACATATAGAGACTTGAAGCAATCCAAATCGTCACATGTAGGCGAAATTACTAAAAGTACAATATACAGATTGAGGGCCCAGCATAGGAGAAGGCATAGTTAAAGGCAAGCAAACTGAACATTGTCTTCTGCAGAGGTATACGGAACAGATTCATTGAAAGCAAAGTATTCTAACTTTAATGTTAAGCAGTAGTTATCAAAATATGAAAAGGAAATGTCAATAATTCCTAATATTTCCTAGTTTGCAGCACAACATGTTTTAGCCTTTGCGTTGAACTCTAAATCGCTAACGCGAAACATGGTTTCTCATGCTCATACACACTGACTGAGTAAGGCAAGGCTAATAATGAGGGTAAGCTGTTAACTGCTTCAGTCCTTCTCAGCTTGTATTTGTAGTTAAGATTTGCATGGTGCATTGTATAAGCAAGCAGATTAAAATACCCACTGTTACATTGTTATTATTTGAAGTACAAAAACATAATGAACTTCCCTAAGCCTAAACACACACAGCTTTCACAAATTTTCCTGTGTTTAACAATTCGAGTCTTGGTTCAGAAAACATATTCTGGTTCAATTTTTCTCCAGAACATTTGAATAAATTGGTTAAGTTCAAAACTAAAGTGAAATAGAAAAACAAGGTAAATAAAGAGAAATTCCTCTGCACACATTTTCATGCACTTACCTCTCCTTCATCAAGTCCTACATGAGCACGCAATCGCTTCCCAGAATTAACAACTTTCCTGTCAATGCTGGGGCACCCACTACGCAGAGCAACCTGAATATCCCATCTTGACAGATACCTGCAACAGAATAGTTCCGACTTTATATGTATGACACAGGGATATCGTATTGAATGCACTGCATCCATTTACGGCCCTGGTAGTTCAGTGTGGCGAGTGGTGAGGCCAACAATAAGACTGCTGCTATACAAGAAGAAATCATGTCCTGAAATTGCATATATTGATTGACATGTCTTTCTACAGTTATAGAAGATGTATATTGTTGCTCAGAAATTTTTGTCAATTTTTTCGAAATTATTTAGTAATACTTTGCTCAACTCCATACAAAAACCATAGTAGTTTGCATTGATTATCCCAAAAAAGACACTATTAGGCATCAGTGCTCTTGAGCTTTCTACCAAGGTTGGAGACAGCATATCAGCAGTATTGCATTTGTTAGGCAAACTGCTGCACAAGCCAACATTTCCCCCTCCGAGACACGGGCAACCACCTTGTTTGCACTGTGGTGCCCAACGCAGGGCAACGCAAACTGTTGGCACATTTCAGCAAACATCCTGAGTGCAGCTAAACAATGGCGCTAGACACCGACAACGGCATCGAGATACGCAGCCCCAGTACAAGAACCCACATAGACACACAAGCAGGATCCTTCCGAGCTCAGCCACCTCACCTGACGATCTCCGGGCGCTCGCGCCCGAAGCGGAGGCAGGCGGTGCGGACGAGGTTGGAGTCCTTGGACGGCGCGGCGCCGGCGAAGACCGAGGGGTCGAGGAGGCCCTTGTGGAGAAGGCGCTCCATCAGCGCCACCCACTCCGGCCACGGGTGGGCGATGTCCACGGCCACCGGCTTGTCCCCCGCGCGAGCGCCACC
>CBMN010090306.1:0-11841 GCA_000582825.1 Hordeum pubiflorum | reverse complement strand
AGGAAAGTTAGATTAAAATCTATTATTTATTTCCTGAAAATCTGTTATTTGTTTCCTAAAACAAATTGCATTAATAAGAGGGATCAATTGATTTGGATGACTTAAGAAAATTAGATTCATGATTTGTTATACATTAGGAAAATCCTGGTTTGTAATAAAGAGTGAAGAGAAAAATAAACCGGTGGACCAGGTGGGGGTGGAGGGAGGAGAGACGAAAAAAAACCATACGAAGGTGAGAGACGAAAAAAAACCGTGGATGCTATTTAACCAACTGAGCATTTAGGAGTAGAGATGAGGCGACGAAACTTGTGAAAAGCTACGGTAATGGTTGTCCTGGGAGTAAAAGAATGTAAATTATCTACCGTGTTTCTTTTGAATGTTATCCGAAATTCAATCATATCGAGTGTAAAGTTTCATTTTACCTCCAACCGTAGGATGACCTCCTTTGCCAGAAAAAGGTGTGAACTATTATGAAAATCATTTGAAGAAAAAGGTACAGCAGTGAGGTGTTGGCGAGGACCTGATGATGCCAAACGAACAAAAACCTGATGATGTCGACCACATTATCTTTCGCCATGGGACATTATGAATATGAAAATAACTTACGCTCTCCATGGGATATTTTGATCAGAAGAAAAGCTGTTTGTCAGTGACCTGCTTGAAAGTTGAAATCTCATTGTACATTACCTAGCTTTTTTGGTGTGTGAAATCCATGAACCCGAGGATCTGCCCACGCTAATCGATACTGCTCCTCTACACGAAGGATACTTGCAAGCGCATAATGAATCAGTGGACTTGCATGCATTGATCCTGATTCGTCACTGTTGAATTCTCAAAGCCTGCACATTTTTGTGGGAACAAGTATGCAGGGCATCCCCATCGGTTGTCATTGCGGTTCTTATTGGCGGTGTTGTGAGAGAAGAAACAGCTGACGTTGCAAATTCATTGTTCAGAATTGGATTACAGTCATATTGTGGGTATTTTTCATGAAGAACAAGCTTCTTTGAGGACTGCTAAAGTAGCCCAGCATTTTATTTTTTCAGCAGACAAGATAGGAATGTAACAAATACTGGAGTGAATCTGACAACCACACCACCCAATACATCAGGAGAAACAACTTATCATACAGTCGAACAAAACTGCAGCTTTACAACCACAAAGCATTAGCAGATCGAGCCTGAATTGCAATACAGAACATTCACAAGACAGTATCACAAACATGTATATGGCCAAAAACATGTCTAGCCAAGCACTCAGATTGCTGCAAGGTAAGAATAGAACCGCATCAGGGATACATAACTTGGTTAATTGTTATGCGAGGCGGCCATCATCTTTCTCGATCATCACAAATTACCGAGGATACAAGGTGTTCATCAGCGTATGCTGCAGATCGATGTGCCGCCTTGAACAGATTCCAGCGAAGTGCGAGCACAAACGACAACTCTGAACCTCGGAACAAAGCAACTCATCATACCCGTGCTTGGCCGGAATATGCTCTGAGCTCGGCCCGGACAGCGATGGCCTCATCATCTACCTCGACGTAGCCCTTGTCATGGAGCTGGGTAAGGACCCAGGCCTGGTACTCGGCGAAACTCTGTCGAGATTCGTAGTACATACGGGCGGTGGCGTACAAGGCCACCTTGGACGCGTCCGTCTCCTCCTCCGGCGAAGGCACCAAGCTGGGATTTTTGCTCCTCAGGGCCTGGATGAAACGAGGGGGCTGACTGGTGTCCACCGCCCGGGAAAGGATCCGGTCGACCTCCTCCTGCGGTAGCCGCGTCTTCTTCCTCGCCGGAGCGGCCGCGTCTCCTTTAATCGCTGCCGACGCCGACGCCGACGCCTCTGACTCTGCGACGGCGTCCGCCGCCGGCTTCTCTGAAGCAGCTTCTTCTTCCCCCAAAGTAGTGCCGGTCGCCGCAGCCTCCACCTTCCTTTTGGGACTGCACTCCTCGCCGTCGCCGGCAGCCGCCTCATCTGCCTTCCTTTTGGCGCTGCACGGCTTGAGAAACTGGTCATTTTGAACGCTGACCGCCGCCATGATTTTGGTGAAGGGGCCCTTCTCACCGGCCATCTGTTAGTCTATGGATCTGCTCACCGGCGCCTCACCTTCGCACCGAGATTTGGGGATGGAGTTTGGGATATTTTCGCCGTGGAACGCTTCGACTTGATTTGAGGATGGAAGCATCGATATAAAAAAGGCCCGAGCTGATGCAACTAGCCCGTCTCGAATTGACTGCTCGGCAGGCCGCTCCGGGTAGGAGTCGGAGTCGGAGCTGATGCAGCTAGCTCGTCCCGAATTGACTGCTTTTTGAAGCGGGCTTTTTCCCCTTTCCATTACTAGAACGGAAACACGTAAGTCTTACATCAAAACCAAGAAGATAGGGTGAGAAAAGAGCGAGTTCAAAGCACTGTCAGGAAACCCACTGCGTCTGCCCGCCATCGAAACAGACGTTATGGACGAAAACCTAGACAACACGATCATAACAACTAGACCTATTACAAACCAAAAGGTTA
Organism: Hordeum pubiflorum; assembly: GCA_000582825.1. Taxonomy (NCBI): domain Eukaryota; kingdom Viridiplantae; phylum Streptophyta; class Magnoliopsida; order Poales; family Poaceae; genus Hordeum; species Hordeum pubiflorum. Next base: position 9,327 of record CBMN010090306.1, on the reverse strand, counting down.
ATCAGCAATTCAACATCACGCCTAAAGCAACACAGGGATCAAAGTTTTTCCAGCAAACTGTAGTGTAAGAATTCGACGCCTCGATCAATCACGCCCCCATGCGAGCATCATAGTTTCCCTTCAGTTGCAGACGACGGTCTCACCGCTCCGCATCGATCTTCCTTGAGTCATTGCAAACCTTCATCAGCATCATGGTCCCGTTGCGGATCATCTCGGCTCCAGCGCAGAGCCTTGCCACATCCTCTCCTTTGTGAAGCCCTGCCCAATACAAAAGGAACGAACATGTTGTGAACACAATCTCAAAAGGAGATTTGATCATCTTTTTTTCGAAGGTGGCTTTGTTTCTGGCCAACCAGATGGCCCAAGGCTACTGTATAGAACCTCTCATCACCCGGGAGGAAGGAAAAGCATCAAGAAAAGAACTGCCAGTAGTTACTGGGACATAAGTCTATTCCAATGGTCACACCAATCGATCTACAGACCACTTTGGCAACCGAACATTCGAAAAACAAATGTCGTGAGGTCTCAACCTCTCTACAAAAAGAGCAAATAGGATTCCCAGGCCACCGACGTCTTTTCATCACATCTCTGGTGAGGACTGCGTCCTGAGAAAGCTGCCAAAGAAAAATTTGAATTTTCAGTGGGATTTTGGCTTTCCAAATCCACTTGTAATTACAACCACTGAGGGGTCGTTCGAGCCATTTATACATAGATTTAGTAGTGTATCGAGCAGTTTTGTTTAACCCCCAGAAGACATAGTCATGCTCTTGAGTAAGAGACATGCTATTAACAGTGCCATTCAGCTCATTCCACTGGCTGGACAGCACAGGGTCCAGCCTTCTCCGAAAGAAGAGCGAACAGTTGATACCAGCCAGCTTATCCACCGTACAGTTTTGCTCGTTGCAAATCTCAAATAAGCGAGGGTATTTGTCCATAAACGGGGTCTGCCCGTTAATAGGATCTTTCCAGAGGCGAGTCAAGTCCCCCGATCCAGTCTTAATTCTTCTACCCATCATGTATAACTATTTAACTTTTAAGAGATTTTTCTAGCATGGTGAGTCAGAGAACCGCGGAACCACATCAGCAACAGACTGATTTCGAAGATATCTTGCTTTGACAATGTCTTGCCATTGCCCAGTTTGAGTTTCTAATTTCCACCACCATTTGACCATAAGACTGATGTTCTGCTTACGGAGATCTTTGATCCCAAGCCTCCCTTTGTCTTTAGATCTAGAGATCCTATCCCATTTAACCAGATAGTAGCGACGTTTCTTATTACAGCCCTGCCAGAAAAACCTTCTTCTATGTTTATCCAGTTTTTTCACAAAAGTTTTATTCATCAGCCACATAGACATATGCTAAAGGGAAATTTGGGTAACTACAGAGTCAAGGAGAGTATGTCTCCCCCCCCCCATAGAGGCAGCATTGCCAACCTAGGCATCGAACCTTTTCAGGTACTTACCAGCAATAAATTCCCAATCAGAGTTTTTCAGGGTGGTGAAGCTAACAGGCATCCCCAAGTATTTGAGAGGGAAATGACCGACATCACAGTTGAACAAATCAGCGTACTGTTGGTCAATGTGATCATCACCTCCTATCGTTAAGACCTCACTTTTCTGAAAATTAACCTTGAGCCCAGACATCAGCTCAAAGATATATAAAAGCATTTTGAGGTTAACAGCTTTGTCAAGATCATGATCAAGACAGATGATCGTATCATCTGCGTATTGCAGAACCGCCACACCTTTAGGAATCAGGCCAGGGGCCAGACCTACGAGGAGATTGTTATTCTGAGCATTCTTAATCATTTTCGTGAGACATTCAGCAGCTAGGTTAAACAGAAACGGAGAGAAAGGATCCCCTTGCCGCACACCTTTAGCACTCTGAAAGTACGGACCCACAGTATTATTGAGCTTGATGCTCACAGTCTCATTATAAAGAATCTGTTTAACCCAGCTACACCATTTATCATTAAACCCCCAGGAAATTCACGAGTGATGTCCCCCAGGAAACCCCCAGTATTATTGAGCTTGATGCTTATGGCATTCCAGGAGAAACTCCCAGTTTACCTTGTCATAGGCTTTTTCGAAGTCTAACTTAAACACAACCCCAACTTTCTTTTTAACATGGGTATAGTTCAGCAGCTCATGCAGAGAGAGAACCCCATCCATGATGTTCCTACCTTTAACGAAAGCGTTTTGGGTAGGGCTGATGAGTTTGTCCGCATATTTAGCTACCCTCCTATCCATGACTTTAGTGACCAATTTGTAGGGGCATCGTAGGAGACAGATTGGACGGAACTGCTGAATTCTATCGGCCCCGGAAATTTTTGGAAGAAGGATAATTATACCATAGTTCAGGCATTGCAAATCAAGCGTGCCCTTGTGAAAGCTATCAAAGATGCGCATGATATCATGTTTCACTGTTTCCCAACAACACTGATAGAATTCAGCAGGGATGTTGTCCGGGCTAGGGGCCCTGTTGACTTCCATGTCAAACAGCGCCTCCTTAACCTCTTCCTCTAAAAATTCACGAGTGATGTCCTCATTATCTTCCTCATTCAATCTTTCTTCCGCAGACCAGGTATCAGGGTCCAAATGAAACTGATTACCAGGGACAGGGCCAAATAAGTCCTTGTAGAACTCAGTGGCATATTTAATAAGATTGTCAGTGCCTTCGATCTCTACTTCCCCACATTTCAAGGCATGGATAGTGTTTTTGTGTTTGCGCCCATTAGCAATCTTATGAAAATAATCAGTGTTGCGATCCCCCCTAAGCAACCACCGCTCGTGAGATTGTTGTAGCCAATAAATTTCGTCGGCTGTCAACAACTCATGTAACTCGAAGTTAATATCAATCTTCCTATTATACAATTCAGGAGATAAGGGGCCATCCTCCTCCAGTTCTTCCAACATAGCAAGTTCTACCCTTAATTCTTCTTTGTGTTTCTTAGCATGGCCAAATTTATCAGAGCTCCATCCTTTGAAATAGGATTTAATACTTTTCAATTTGATTTTAAGATATCAATGGGGTCTGAGGCAGCCACTTTCCTGGTCCACATTTTGCAGGCAAGGTCCAAAAACTCCTCATTTTTGACACATGACAAGTCAAATCTAAACTCACGGACCTTAGGGGTATCCCTCTCATCATTACCCGTGTAAATCAGGAGAGGGTTATGGTCAGAGATTTCGCGAGCAAGTTTTCTGATGGAAACCAAAGGATATTTGCGTTCCCAGGGGTCAGACATAAGGACTCTATCAAGCTTTTCAAGAGTAGGGTGAGACTGATTATTAGACCAGGCGTATTTACCACCAGCCATGTAGATTTCTCTGAGACCTAGTGTGTTGATGATCGAGTTGAAAAGGTCAACAGATTTGTGATGCTGCAGCTTCTTGTCTTTTTCTCCAGCATGTCTCAATATATTGAAATCTCCACCTACTATATAGGGGATATCAATGATATTGCAGAAAGCAGCCAGCTCTTGCAAGAACTCTTCCTTGTGCTCCTCATGAGCCGAGCCATACACCACCAGTAACGCCCAACAAAATTTGTCTCTTAGATCTTTAAGATTAAGTTGAAGGACAAATCTGCCTTTAACACATGACAGCACCTCCAGATTATTAATGCGAGCTCCACACAGGATGATCCATTCCCAATTTAAGGCACTAGAGGGGTCAATTTTTCTAATGAGTTTAGCAGAGATATCTACTTTCAGGGTTTCTTGCAATCCTAGGAAGTCAACGGAATGATCACTGATGATGTCAGAGAGGCAGGTGGCCATTCCTTTCTTGCCCACCCCTCTGCAATTCCAAATGAGACCTCTCATTTGGAATGATTTTTTTTGTTTTTAGTTCTGGCAACCCTACCAGGAGACTGGGTAGAGTTACCAACCACTTCATGCAGGGGGTATTACTCTTTTGACTCCTAGTCACAGGTCTAGGAGGTTTGATGCTAAGTTTTTTTGTTTTCCTCCTAGCAGATTTAGATTTTTCTATAGTTTCATTCAGGGCATCTTCTTGGTCAAGCCACGCAAGATTCATGGGGGTGGACTTACCTAACCCATTAACCAGAGTAATATCATCAGGGTCTATGGAGTTATTTTTAGAGTTCAATTTATCAGCTAAGTTCTCTCTCATAACCTCTAGTTCCCAAAGCACATCCACACATGAGAAATCATTGTCAGGGATCAAAATTCACATCTTAGCAGCACGACAAAGCAGCTCCTTATCAGACAAAGCAGCAAAAGAATTGGGTTTATCATAACTAGATGTACCTTCCATGTTCTTGGTTTTGACCAAGACAGTTGCCCTTGTCTCCACATCCATATGCTGCAGGTGGACATTGCGTTGACTAAATCAAAGGTTTAGCTCAGGCGCGAGGGGAGGAGTTGGAATGACCTCATCATCAAAATCATGGGGAGGTAGTTGTACCGTGTAGTTATTGGATTCCTTCAGCTCCAGATCAGCATCGCCTTCCACCTCGGAAATCTGGCAAGAGTCAGTTACCAAGCTATCACAAGGGGTATTACGATGCACGGAAGCAGTTGCAATCACCTGAATGTTTTTGCCAGCACTGGTATCATTGTCAATAGGACCATGATCCTTGCTGTCACCAGGAGAAGTAACTGTTTCTCGTTTTGTTGTGCTATAGTTGTGGCATGTTCCATAGCCATCTCCTCAATAAGCAGAGGGCAGTTGTTTCTGCTATCAGAGGAGGAGTTATCTGAAGATATGGAATCACTCTTCGTAGGAGAAGGCAAGCGACAGGCTTTGCCACCTCTAAACGAAGAAGTTTCAGGATGCTCAGTGTTTGCAGATTTAGTTTTCACCTCAGCAACATTATCAGCGCGCTTGCGCTTAGGAGTGTGCATATTATCAGGACCAATATACCTCGTACCAGGAATAGTAGCCTCTTCTTTCTCAGGATTTCTAACTAGCACTTCCTCTATTTCGTATTGAAAACGGTAGAAGCGACCTCCAAGGCACCCTTCAGTAGATTTAGGTAGATTATCTACACTGCGACACCCCAACTTAGCCCGCACAGATGAGGGTCGATTCAAGGTAGATTTGTCAATGTCAAGGGTGACCCCTACCAAGCCCCCCACGTAAGCAACGTTTCTATCACAGTGCTTGTTAGTAGGGATTCTGTTGATCTTAACCCAGGCAACTTCCAGCAAGCCCTCAGACCCTACATCATCAGTCCAAGGGGTGATACGAACAACTACACCCAAGGATTTGAGAGTGATATACTCCACATATAAAGCTCTATCAACCTCACGTTGGTTAGGGAACCTCATAACATACTGATTGGGGGCAATGAGGTGTGCAAAGCAGCGCCATCCCTGCCCAATGTAAATCTCAAACTCATCTTCAAGTTGTTTAGAAGTAATCTCTCCATCTACAACAGTGATGATGACTTTCACAATTTTCTCATTGCTAGGGTTATTAGCAGAATAGTCATGAATGTAATAGAACCCATGCCCTTTTGCTTGGAAAGCACACATAGGGGGAATACACTCCCAAGGAAGCAAATCAGTGCAAATAACTGATAAGTGACCTTTCTTCTTGCATCTCTCACACACAGCTTGAGGATAGCGAGCAGTAAAGTGGCCAGACAGACAACATATTTGACAAACCTCCGCAGAAGAAGCCAGGGGATCAGGCTTGTTAGGGATCTCGAGCTGCTTGGTGTCGGGAGGAGGAGATCTATTATCCGCACGTGTGGTTTTGCCGGATCCCTCGGCATCCCAACGATCCTAGCTCCCAAAGGACGAACGATCAGCAGCAGCGGCCTCCTCCCATCAGTCGAATCCAGTATCACCAGATCCAGACGCGATGTTGGAGGAAGACGCGCCAGTCGTGGTCCTGTGCTTCCAAACGTTGCTCTCCCTGCCTCGCCCGCGCCCCACGGCGCCGTCGTGAGAGACGCAGCCGCCACCGCCACCGCGGCCCCTGCCCGCACCACGGTCGAAACGACCCGCACCACGACCCTGCCTTCCCGCACCGAAACCCTCTCCCCGCATCTTTGGTGGACTAGGAGGTGGATCTGCAACTACCTGAGTGAAAGACCTGGAGTCCCCTCTAATCTTGCCCTCCCACCAGGAGAAGGAGGGGGAAACCCTGGATTCTACTAAGGACGGTGACTCCCAGAAATGGCGGAGGCAATCCTCTAGATCCAAAAGAGGGGAAGGGGGATCGGGCAGACCTGGTTTTATATCTCCGCGTGTGGAAACCCTATCCACGGGTGAGCCAGGGCGGTCCGATGGCACCCGCACCACGTGTGCAGCATCCACGCCATGACCACGGTTTTCTCCCGGTTCGCCATTGCCGCGACTCGCCCCCGGTTCGACTGGAGCCGCACCCTCACGAGTCGCTGGGTGGCGGCCCAAAATACCTGGTCCATCGAACGGCAAAGGACTCGGACCGGGCGCCCGTGAAGAACCGGCCGCGCACGAGGAGGACGCGCTCATGCCTCGCCGCCGGTGAGTCAGATCGTTGGAACTCGATGGCAATCGATCCCAAACCCTAGCAAAGTGACAGGGGAAGGGAATGATGTACCCGAGATCGATCACCTCCTCGGCCCGCAGGGATCGAGCGTCGACGGTCCGCCCGCGGTCGTTGATGAGTACTAGCTGAAGAGGGTCGTTGCGGAGAAGGAGTTCGCCGGCGGCGAAGGTGATGGATCCCGCCGCCGGGATGTCAAGGGAGAACGTCACCCGCCAACGTGTGTCGCACGCCATCTACAAGGGAGGCTGTATTCGCTAAACCTTTCTTGTGCAGACGTGATTGTAGTGCCTCGTCCCGAATTGACTGCTCGGCAGGCCGGACTCCAACCTTTCCCGAAAACAAACTACTAGTACGAGGGCCGAGCCCGCGCCATACAATCATGTTTTCTTATATGAATATAAGTTGGGTGTGTCTAAGACGCTAGTTATTGCACATCTAAGTGACTCAATCAAGCATAAAAAGAAAAAGAAAAAATAAAGAAAATAGCCACACCAATCTTAGTGTAAGATCAATGACATATGGCTTAGATGTGCAATACTTATGTCACATCTAGATGTGCTCTAGCAAAACTGATATAAGTTCCCCTTTTCTAAAAAATATATATTCCCTCAGTCCTAAAATAAGTGTCTCAAGTTTAGTACAACTTTGTATTAAAGTTAATCAAAGTTGAGACACATATTTTGAGACGGAGGGAGTATAATGTTGTATATACGTCCCCCTTGTTAAAACACGGTATAAACCAGTGTTTTAAATAGCGGGCTATGTCAAATAGCGGCGGACCTCCAAATAAGTTATAGCGGAGCTATAGCGGGCTATAGCGGCCAATTTGTACATGAGACCATTTAGCGGCACCCTGCTGAAAAGGCTATAGCCCTATAGCCGGCTATTTAAAACTATGGTATAAACATAGACATTTCACATAAACACGCGTACAATACACCATGAAAACCCTTGCGTGTTACTTTTCTTGATGTATGCAATATCGTCCCAAGGGAGTCTCAACGTTTCAAACACACACATGTAATAAATATCCAGCAATCTTAGAAACAAGCACATAAAATCATTGCAACGTATTGCCCTCACATATGTAACAAAACATATAATCGAGCGCGAATTTATTGAAGTAAAAAGGTAAAAAAGAGAACAGGAGAAAGGGACAACCAGGGATCGATCGGTCCCTGGTCTACAACGAGTTCACGGGCGCTGTTAGCCACCCTGTACAAGTAGCAACCTTGGTAAGTGGAAGGGGCGAGCGCTACTTGAGGCCATTTGAGCCGGGTTTTTTTTCTTCGTTTTCTTTTATTTATTTTATTTTTTCTTCTCCATTTTTTCATTCTTTTTTGCATTTGTTTTCGGGTTTATTTTTCCATTTTGTTTTTTCTTTGTTTTTCTTTCTTTTGTCAGTTTTCTTTGTTCTATCGATTTTTTATGTTCCACTTTTTGTTTGGTTTTCTTTCATCTTCTCCATTTTTTCAGATACTTGTTCAACATTTTTATATACATGATCAACATTTGTTTTCATATACTTGTGTAACATTTTTTAAATACTTGTTCAATATTTTTTAAATACTTGTTCAATATTTTTATAAACATGATCAACATTTTTTAAATAATTGTTCAACATTTGTTAAATAATTTTTCAAGATTTTTAGAATACTTGTTCAACATTTTAATATAAATGATCAACATTTGTTTCAAGTACTTGTTCAATTTATTTATAAAATACTTGTTCCACATTTTTTCAAATACTTTCTGAATATTTTAAATACTCGTTCAACATTTTTTAAATACTTGTTGAACATTTGTATGTACTTTATCAACATTGTTTCAAATACTTGTTCAACATTTTTTTTCAAATACTTGTCCAATATTTTTTCAAATACTCGTTCAACATTTTTCAAATACTTGTCAACATTTTATATTCATTGTTAAACTTTTTTTTTGAAGAGTGTTTTCTGTAATTTATATATTTTGAATATTTTAAGGTGTAAACAAATGTAAAAAAACAAAAACAAAAACAAAAACATGAAAAAAACGGAAAACATGTTGGAGTTTCCCACGCACGTGGGCCAGCCCAACTGGCGGTTCCCTTCAGCAACTCGGTGGCTCCTCTCGCGTAACAAGGGAATAGTCGCGCCCGGAATCGAGTGGGGGCAAGGAGTATGGGCTGGGTGGGGGCAACACCCTATACTATGGACTTAGTACTAGGAGGGCCAAAAATCGAGTGGGGGCAAGCTTAACGGGTGTCCGCCCCTGAGCTTGCACATGCCAAAAAACAACATGTGCAACATCGGAAGTTGTCATTCGAAAAAAAAACAGAAGTTGTCGACATTGCTAACCTCACCAAACTCTCCTCTTTGTTGGAAGATGAGTACACATCGGGTAATCCGCCCACGAGAGTCGAATCACAAGAGGCTCATACAGAATGCAATCAACCCATGGCCCAATATCGAGACCACAGCCTATTATTCAAATCACAAAGGATCCATCTTTCATCATCCAATCTTCTCGATCGAACATATTGACATCAATACTCCTTTCCATGGCCATTCGAGTTTCCAGACACATCGCACTTCCTCTCGGGTCGAGGCTTCCACTCGCCCCTCGGACGGATCAAAGAAGAGTGGGGAACCTCTCGCTGGTTTTTGGAATTCGACATTAGGAAGTATTTTCACACCATCGACCGACATCGATTCATCTCAATCTTGAAGGAAGAGATCGGGTATTTCCGGTTAGCCTATCTATAGGTACGGTTAGCCTAATTAGCCAAGCACTGGTCCACGGATAACCGAGAAAGGCAAGTAGTAGTTCAGAGAAAAGA
>CBMN010090160.1:0-14403 GCA_000582825.1 Hordeum pubiflorum | reverse complement strand
ATTTTGGGACGGAGGGAGTATTACCTAATTTCAACGTGCAATTAAGATCTTGCCAAATATTAGTGTGTGGTGCAATTAATATATTGCCTAATATCCCCTCAAAATATATTGCCAATTATTAGCGTGCATTGCACCTACACGATATTAATAAAACAACAGCATAATGAGAATTCGAGGACAGACTGTAATAAATTTCTCAAAAGTTTAGTAAACTACAATTCCTGTTTGTGGAACTTCATGATAATTAAAAATTACTGTCCTGACAAAAACTCTGTCATGGATATTTCATCAGCATGAAAAAGCATACCAATTTATCAGAATGTCGATTATTTGAACGGCTGTTCTCAGCAGTAGATCTTATTTGCATTCTGATTACTGGGCGTTGTTCTGCTTCAAGCTGACAAGAAGCTTCAGCTGCACGGTAAACCACCAACTGAAAATTAAATGGAAACCATGATGTAGTTCCCAAGCTACAAAAGGTGTCTTAAAGGCACAATACCAATATGATTCGAGGACCATATGTCGCAAGGTCTACAAATACATGTGATACTTCTAAGTTGCCAAAATATCAGGAAAACAGATCCCAATGTACATAGTGTGATAGCACTTACAAATTGTTATGACGAAAATGTCCATCTCTTTGCTGTACAAAAACAGTTATTTTTTGTGTACACATATAGTTGCTATATTAGCTCACTGATACCTTGTGCATCACAATAGGCATATGTTAACTTCATTACATACAATTGAGGATACTCTATATTGTACATCCAGGATTTTTTTGAAAAAACTACCAGTGAGCATTCTAAAAGTAAAATGGAAATTCCAACTGATCATGGAAGATAAATACCATAGTTCCAAAAATGTATATGAACATGACCGAGAAGTATTTTGCAAGGCATTTGACCAGCCAATATTTTAGGAGTTCTTAATCAAGCATATAACTAACTGCAGCAAGGAAAACTGTAGTGCTGATACAACAAAATTTCTACCTTGCTGTTTGTCCATATTCTTTGCAACCGGCCTGCTACTTACACCAGGATCTTGCTGTAATTGGCAGGAAAGAGGGAGAGAGAGAAAAATCAGTGAAGGAGCTAAAATAGGGTTCACAAATACTCCCTCCGTTCCAAATACGGAGGGTGGGAGGATTTTCTATCAATAGTTTACCACAGAACTCGTTTAAGGTTCGACGGTGTAAAGTTCCCAAAAATCATGAAACAAATACTCAACATCACACCTATAATATAAGATGACCCAAGGGAGTGCCTTGGGCGAAAAACAAATAGTTGAGTCCATATATATATATATCGCGTAGTGCGTTGGAATGTTTGTTATTTTTGCCGAGGGCACAAAAACTCATATTTTCCCAATCGGTTCATTGGATTCTGTTATATCACTCGAGTGACATTCCACTATTTGTTTCATATTTTTTGAGAACTTTTAAACCGTTAAAAACTCAACGAGCCTTAACAGGTTCCCCAGAAAGCATTGATACAGACGATTTTACCTAGTTTTGTACTCCCTCCGTTCCATATTAGTTGTCGCTCAAATGGATGTATCTAGCACTGAAATACGTCTAGATACATCCGTTTTAGTGACAAATAATATGGAATGGAGGGAGTAGTTTAAGATGCATTAGTTTCTAACAATATTTCATCGTCATAAAAGAAAAATGAAGCACATTATACCTGTTGAGCCTTCACCTTCTGGGTTTGCTTACACTTCAACAATGTCCAGTCAAAGACATGATCGAATTGGTACCCTGCGGCCGGCGAAATAATTCAACAATCCTTGAACAATTGCATGCATATCGTAGAATACAATATAAAGATGACACAATAGTGCTCCTGAATGCTATACCTTCACGGTCCGACAGGTCTCTAAAGAGCCGTCGCAGAAAACCGTAGTCTGGCCGTTGATCAAATGTCAATGAATGGCAATAGTGGAAATAAGAAGCAAATTCCACAGGATGGGATTTACACAAAACCTGTAACAAGAAAATCTATGAGCAGTCTCCAGCAATGGCTTTAAAAAGCAGAAAGACGTTTTACAAATCTAAAACATGTGAGCTTAAACAACCTCGATAGGTGTTGAAAGCTTCTTCTCACTTATTTTGTCATATTTCTGCTTCTTTGTGGCAGCTTTTAAACCCTGCCAAGGAAGACTGAAGAAAACATATACGAAGTTACACAGAGATCATATATAAGGAAAAAAAACAGTAGTCGATCTTCTCCTAATACAAAACAACACGCATTGGGTGCGTGTTTGAGAAAAGTACAGGAGGTATGCCAAAATAACGATCAAATGACAAAAATGGTAATACAGTGCGTACGTACACACACGTGTGGGCGCACACACACATACATACAATACATACATGCATACATACAACCAGGTGCATTTACACCCATGTGTTTCATACATTTTAGGTAGAAGATATCTACGCATAGTATGAAGGGGAAGCCTTGGCGCAGCGAAGTTGTTGCCTTGTTCTAGCCCTCGAAATAGCCAGTTGCAGAAATGTAGGAAAGGGCTGCGTACAAAAGACCCGAAGTGGTCGGACCCTTCCCCAGACCCTGCTCAAGCGGGAGCTATGTGCACCGGGCTGCCCTTTTTTATATGTACGCATAGAATGTGGCATATAAGAACACTTTTGGGTAGTATGTATATGTACATACTACCAAAAAAGTCGTATATACCTGCATATTTGTACCATTCTATGCACCTTTTTTATATGTACACCTAGAATGTGGCATATAAGTACATATACGACTTTTTAGGTAGTATCTACCATTTCTTTAGTATATACTGCTTTATACGTACAAATATGCAGGTTTTTCAAAATATGACAAAATTATGGACTCACTTCCAATTTTTTCATGTAGCTTGGTTTGGAAATCTAAGATTCCTATAATCCCTCCCCAGACCCCACCTTGTGTGGGAGCTTCTATGCACTGGGTCTGTCCTTAACATACTCAAAATGGTAAGGGCAACTCCAACACAATGCATCAAAGTGCCCGTAAACGTCCGGGACGCGGTCCTAACACTATAGGCCATCCAACATCGTGCACCAAACGTCTGAAATGCCACAAAAACCAAAAGCAAAGCTGGGGGAGGTTTGCGGGCGTCCGGACCTCCACCACATAGGCCTCTGACACCCCTGGCCCACAGAAATTCTTCTCTCTCGTTCTGCTCCAACTGCCACTCCGCTCTTCGTGCCACATTCATGCCAGTCCATAGCGGAAATGACCGGTCACTGCCGCATGTTGATCACGCCATGTGTGCTCGCTCTCCGCACCACGTTAATGTCGATTCAGAGCGGACATGACCGGACGTGACGACGGGACAGCTTCCTACCGCATTCAAGCAGGCTGACCGTTCGTCCGCCTACCCGGGATTGAAACCAGCGCGGCAAACGAGAAACACCACCTCTTCCCTTCTTCCTTCTTTGACCTTTGTGAGCAATGGCCGGGACCCGTCGTATGTGGTATAAGACCCTTTTGACGCAGCGCCGCCACAAAATCACAACCGAGATGGACGCACACCGTTCTCGACGCGCAGCCCACATTATGGTGGGAGAGCCTTCAAGCTCTCCTGAGGAAAAGCTCGGACGAGGACACGACGATGAAGGTGGCAAAGGAGGAGGAGCCGCCCGCACCGGTGGCCGGGCTCACCATGGAGCAAACGGAGGAGCACTACAGTCGCGTCATGGCAGAGCCCGAGGAGCTGGCACCGCCGATGTCTGTGTTCCGGATGCTGCAAGAGGAGCAGCGGTACAACCTACAGATCCTCTCGGAACACCAGTTGGCGGAGGGCCAGATTGAGGGTGAGCAGGTGTCCAATCAAGCTGTCACAACCATGGTCGTGAAGGATCCGGGCTTCGTGGACATGTAGCAAGCGGTTCTCGAATCCGTGTGCAGCGCCAACACCATCCGACACGAGCGGTGGCAACTCCGCGTCATGGAGGCAGAGCGCGACCACCTCTTCGACCAGATCGCGGCGGAGGCGGCGGAGGCGGTGGCAGACGCGACGAGTACCAGCATCAGCAGCTCCGTGTCGTTCGTGCCGCACCGCAACAACCGCGAGGCCAGACCGTCTGGCTCAATGGTCGATCTCACCTCTACCGGCGACATGCAAGGTGAGGCGGACTCCATCAAAGAGTAGGACGTGGGACACCTGCCCACGGCCGACAAAGAGTAGACTAGGGTCAGATCCTTTTGCTATGTAAAAAAATCCAACTATTAAATGAAAACTAGTGTCTGCTATTTTATTTGGTGCACCAAGTTGGATGGTCATCCCCTATCCGCTGTATGCGGACATTGGTGTGTCCGTTTTTGGTGCACGGCGTTCGTGTTGCCCAGAGGTGGTATACATATATACTACCGCATGGTAGTATACGAGATGTGGGTGCAACCAGACCCGGTAGTAGGATGTATTATTGGAAAACACATACGTCGTTGGTTTTGGTGTTGCAAGGGGCAACGGTGACTCAAACCACGAAATGACATAAACCTAATAGATGAATTCAGTTTAAAAAAATAATAGGTTGAACACAGAACTCGGTACCACATATATTTAACTATCTTAATTTTGCGTTCGAATTGATGTTTTATTTGTTGTGGCATCCTAGCATTACATATGTGGTCTTGGTATGTTTAAATCAACATCAAAACAAGCTGATAATGATGCCAACACAGGGATCAGACGTAGATAGGCCTACATTGCTGCTTAATAGAATAAGTGTAAGCAACACATGGTTCACAATAACGAACATGAATGCATTCCAGATGTACAGGCCTAAATTGCTACGTAACACAAAGATATCAAGAAAATGGATACAGTTGCAGATATCTTTTACTCAGTGCTGTACATATAGTTTGTCCACGGAACAATCATACCTTCCCCTTAGAAAATACAAGAGAACATATCCAATGGACTCCAGATCATCCCTTCGGCTTTGCTCTGGTATGTGGTAACAACACTAATTTAGTGATACATGTCGAAAGGTAGCAACAAAAAACATTTATGGTAGTGTACCAGCAGAATAATGAGGCCAGCATTCAAGCATCTAAATTAATAGTATACAGAAATAAAAGGCCATAGTGCTCACCAATCCCAAGATGAGTGTTGCAACTTGCATAGCGAGCAGTGCCAGTCAAATTTTTATTTTCTCTGAAAAATGTGAGTATGTTACGAATACTCAGACAAAATGAGACGATCAAATAAATGAGAAAAGCAAATGCATGATAGTTCTACATGTATTTTTGATTCTAAATTGTTACTAATTCACCTATAGGGTATATGGCGATTCGTGGTTGAGTCACGGTATCTCTTGGCAAGTCCGAAGTCAATGATGTAGACCTAGGAGTTGGATCACAAGTTAAACATGATGAATATATATGATCATAAGTATCAGCAGCCAGCTTGTGCAGACCTGGTTGGCCTTCCGACCAAGGCCCATAAGAAAGTTGTCGGGCTTGATGTCCCTGTGCAAGTACCCCTTAGAATGCAAATACTCTATTCTTGTTATCTACAGTGGTAATTAGTAGTCAGCCGTAGCCAAAGAATTATGACAAAACCAAATCCAGACAACATATACAAACTCCAATAAATCAGTGTATGAATATATAAAACGTAAAACAAAAAATAGTTGCAATCAAGCATGGTTTCAACATGAATAAGCAATAAAACATAACCATGAAAGAAAAATTGCAAGATAATCAAATGTTTGTTGAGGTAAACTGTACACCTGATCTCAAAGTAGACTAACAACTTGTTTCAAAAAAGCGATGCCTAGCCTTTACCTTTTGTTGTAGATTTTCATCTTAATATGAGCTACGGAGTAAGACCACTATAAACAAGTCACAGACAGAACTAACAGAAAATTTTGAAAATAATCACAGCTACAACACCGACTAACCACTAGGAAAGAGAACAAAGAGATGAAAGCTGTGTATGAGTAAAACCCTTATCAACAAGTCACAGACAGAACTAAATAGAAGAATTTGAAAACAATCACACCTGTATCACCGATTCACCACTAGGAAACAGAAAAAAAGACATGAAGACTATTTTTTCTTATTACCATCTGATCTGCCAACATCAAAACTGTCTTTAGTGAGAATCTCCGGCCACAATAAACAAACAGATCCTCAAGGCTTGGCCCAAGCAAATCAATAACAAGAACATTTTCTTCGCCATCAATGCCACACCATTTTATGTTTGCAATACCAGCTACAGCAATCCACAAGTACCAGAAGTTACCACCTTAGCTACGGTTCAGCAGTTGATGCAATAAGAAAATAATCACGGTTTAAACACATACTCCCTCCCTGAAGAGCATTATACAGTTTGGCCTCGTATAACAATTGGGGATGGTTGGTTTTGCTGTTTTCCTGAACAAAGCAATAGAACATAAATCAGAAATAGTTGGACTGCAAAAACCAAATAAATGCTATTGAACTTATTTATCAATATAAATTGATTCGTGATATAAAATGTTACAAAATATTTTCACCATTTGTTTCTAATTCGTGAAGAACTATGAAGAAATCACTCAATCTAGGGCCAAGTAAAAATTTGGAAAAAGAACAAGCAATGTGCAGCCACAAAATCCACAAAAAAATTGGTATGGAAGACTTTTATCAATGAAAATCACTTCAAGTTATAAATGTTACAAAATGTTTTCATTGTTTGCTTCTATCTCTAATTTCTAGTATAGAATTATGAAGAAATTATTTTGTTTATGATCAAGCCAAAAATAAAAATGGGAAAAAACAAGATACGGAGCAGGCAAACCCAAGATTGTTCTCTCACCAGGATTCACTCACTGTTTCTCTCATACACACATGCACACATGGAACTAGTATGAAGCTCTGTAGGATTATATCATTAGCAACAAGCTTACATTGCAAAGGATGGCATGCATCAATATTTATAGCCTGAACAAACCGATCTTACTACCATCTACTGACTTAATAGCTAAGCCAGGACAGATCTTTTATTGCTTTCTGGGTCCTACTGCCATCTATCTACCTCAAAGTCAAATCAGACTTTTTTTTCTCACTTCTGACTGTTGCACTGGATGGATGTCTGTACTGCTAGCTGCTGCTCCTTGCTGACATGAACCTCATGCATAGCTAGCTAATTTTGCATGCCATACAGCATCCAGATAACTGATCATAACAAGACTAATACTGACAGTAAATTATGTGACTTCAGAATGGCCTTGGGAATAAGATGTCTATTTTATTCAAAATAGAACCTATGACACAACAATATATTGCAGAGAACATGAACAGAACATGAGAGATACGCCACTATTCATTCGAGATAACATGAAAAAAAGAAGAGAGATTTGCTACTACTTATTCGAGAAAACATGAACAGAATATGAGAGATACACCACTACCTGAACCCAGACAACAACTCAAAATCACACCAAACCATGAGCATGTTCGTTCTATAAAAGGTGCTCTATGCGGTACCTAGCCACTGGACAGGAGGGAACTGCCGCAACTTTAGTTGTGCACCCTCCACTGGAGCCTAGCCCAGTGCCCGTGAAGCAGAGGAAGAGGCAGCAACAACAATAGAAATCAAGCAGAGAAACTTGTGAACTGGGAGTGAACCCTAAATATAAGCAGATGATATGGCCCATCCAGCCCAGGAAAGAAATATAAGGACAGCAATTGTATTATCATGATCTAGAGCTGTTTCATCACATGTAAAAGCCAATTTGTATTTATTAACGGAACATCTATATGCTGGTTGCTGTATTAAATGATCCCTATCCCTGCCAGTAACACAACACTTTCCTCTCTTATGCTGTCACAGCTCAAAGCAACGCAGTATCTGCATAATCACTGAATGATGGCGGGAACAGTTAGTTCGAACCATTTCAAAATATTACTGTGTACTTGTGTTGCAGAAGCATCAAGGAAGTCACAAAACAGCGCACCCTTCCTTCTAGGCAGAGACAACCCATAACCATCCATGAAGTAACTGAAATTGATGTGTAAAAAGTGCTACTTCACCCCCAAAAAAAGAAAACTTGAACGCCCTGCACAAAGCATATAACAAATAAACACAAGGAACTATCTCCAAAGGAAAACAACCAGCAAGGAACAATAAGCAGTTCTAAGTTTGTTTGTTTTTTTTTGAGAACCATGCATACAATCATGCAGTGGTGAGGTTACATTCAGCAATCATTTGTTGTGACATTTGCATGAACGCCAGCAACCATCAAGTGATCGCCCGACCTTCTAGCAGTGACTGCAATCTCGTGAGCCAATGAATTTTGCAGTCTATTAACAGTACTGATGACGACCTTTGAGAAACCAGCTAGCACTTGCTTAATGTCTGCAAGAACAGCAAAGCAAGGCGATCTGCAAGTCACCTGAGAACGCAGGGCTCGTCCCACTGCTAAGCAATCCATCTCCAGAATTATGGGTCCGATGTAGTGTTTAGCCAATTCCGTCAGTCCCATCAAAACAGCAGAAGCTTCAGCCTCCTCTATCGAACAGCATTGTCTCAGTTTGCGGCCGACAGATGTGAAGACAGAGCCTCAGTGATCCCGAGCCACCGCGCCTCCCCAGGTGTTACCCGAATCTTGAAGAAAGGCGGCGTCACAGTTAATTTTTGCCCAACCGATCGGGGGTGCAGACCAAATGCCAGGCTTCGGATGGGACGGCTTGCACGCACTCTGACAGAACAGCGAGGTTGCATACTTACTGTCAGGGTTAGTTGTAATCTGAGTGGCCAGCAACATGTCATCATCCAATCTGAGAAGTTGCTTCATACCTCCCGATACAGTATCTTTCCCATCCCCATGAATGACGTTGTTTCTGAGGCTCCAAGCTTTCCAAAGAATCATCAGAATCCTATTTCTGGCAGTCGTTGTTTGTGGCAGCAGAAGGTTTTGCAGCCACTCGTCTCCCGTCCTCCCAAACTCATTCTCTTTTGGGATTTCCCAGTCAGCCCTCGTTGCAGCTCTCAAGGCTCTGCTCCGAGTACATGAAACAACTGCATGAGATTCATCCTTGCTTTCGATCCCACATATGTCACATACGTCCTCTTTCACAATGGACCTTCTGAAGGTATTGTGCTTGGTAGCCAGGGACTGGGTCGCCACTCTCCATCCGAAATTTTTAATTTTCCCCGGTATATTTGCCTTCCAAATCACACATCCCAAATGCTTCTATTACCGGGCTCGCTTGTAGAACTGGATGGTGCTTCCTTGCCGTTTCTCTTCAGAGTATCCGCCAGCTTATAGGCACTCTTGACGGTGAAAACACCGTTCTTTTCATAGTGCCACGCCACACAATCCTCAACTTCCCCTTGCCGGGATCCGAATTTTACAGATTTCTTCCGCATCAAAAGAATGGAAGATTTTCTTGACGAGCTCAGTGTTCCACTCTTTAGTTCCCTGGGAAATTAATTGGTTCACCCACCTCAATCTAGTTCGACTTTTGAATCTAGCCGTTTTAAGGCCTTCACTTCTAGGGATCCACTGATCTCGTTCAATTTGAATATTTGTACCACTTCCCACTCGCCAAATCAGTCCCTTCTTCAAGAGCTCAAGGCCAAATTCAATATCGCGCCAAGTGGGAGAAGCATCTGAGGCGAACACCGTATCCAACAGTTCGCCATTGGGGTAATATTTTGATTTTAGAACCCGGGCACACAAACTGTGAGGATTTTGAACCAATCTCCATCCTTGCCTAGCCAGTAGTGCTTGATTGAAAAGGTGCATATCCCGGAAGCCGATGCCACCATCCCTCTTTGGTCTCGTCATATTTTCCCAAGACATCCAATGAACCTTTCTCTGCTCTTCTTTGTCTCCCCACCAAAAATCTCTAATAACTCTTGCATAGTTTTCACAAAAACTTTGGTTCGACTTGAAGACCCCCATGACATAAGTTGGCAAAGATTGGGCAACGGATTTGACGTTTACTTCTTTTGCTGCTTGTGACATATACCTCTCATTCCAATCATTACACCTTTTTCCCGAATCTGTCCAAGATCGGTTGGAAGTGCTCATTCTTCATTCTCCCTTCCAGCGTTGAGAGACCCAAATATTTACTTTCAAAAGTTGCGGCTTCCACTTCAAGTGTTCTCATTATTTCCTTTCTAACACTTTCTAGGCAGACCTCACTGAACAACAGAGAGCAGCTGCTCTGGCTTAGAAGTTGGCCCGAGCTTACCCGAAACAAATCCAAGATTTCCTTGATCTTTCTTGCTTGGTCTGCGGTTGCTTTGAAAAAGAGCAAACTACCTTCTGCAAAAGGGAGATTAGAGACACCTGGGCTTCCACGAGCGATTTTTAGGGGAGTGACGGTGCCTCTCCCAATTTCTCTATGTAGTAAAGTGGAGAAACCTTCAGCCACAAATAAGAATAGGTAAGGGTTCAGCGGATGCCCCTGTCTCAGACCCCTCGAGGGCTTAAAAGTGTCCAGCAACACGCCATTACATCTGACCGAAAAGGTGACAGATTTGACGCAAATCATCACCCAGTTTATCCACTTTTGGTCAAAACCCAACTGCCGCAGAATTCCTTCCAAGAAGTCAATCCAACTTGTAGGCACAGTGGGTATCATGCTGATTCTTGCTATGTTGAATTTTATGAAAACACTCAAAAGCAATAATCGCATTGTCAATGATCAATCTCCCGGGGATAAACGCACTTTGAGTTTCTGAAATGAGATCATTAAGCAGAGGACGCAACCGGTTAACTAGCACCTTCGAGATCACCTTGTAGATGACATTGCACGGGCTTATGGGGCGTAATCCTTGATACTCAAGGGGTTGTTTCCTTTTGGGATGAGAACCACTGTAGTATCATTGACACCGGCCGGCATTAATCCATCGTCAAAAAACTTTGACACCGCTTTTATTACGTCTTCCTTCATGGTTAACCAGTTCCACTGAAAGAAGCGAGCAGGGAAACCGTCCGGTCCCGGGGCCTTGAAAGGCCCAATCTGAAAGAGAGCGTCTCCAATCTCCTTGTCCGAGACCGGTTTAGTAAGAGTTTCATTCATACTGCCATCCACTTTTTCCGGAAAGAGATCAATTAGTTCCTAAGGAATTACTTCCTCATCTCTTTTATACAAGTCTTGGAAGAACTTGTTTATCTCCACATGAATGTCCTCCACACTTTCTGCCCAGCTACCATCATCGCATTTCAGCTTCGCTATTTTGTTTTTCTTCCGATGCCAAGTTGCTTTGCGGTGAAAGATCTCTGTATTCTTATCTCCTCTCAGCCAAGCCACCCGATTCATCTAATTCAGATTCTGTTTTTCTAATCTTTCCTTCGATTACAGGTGATTGGTGCATCATTCGGAGGCCCTTAAGGTCATCTCTCAGAGCCTTGATTTTATTTTGGACAGAGCAGAATTCTCGCTGCGCCCAAGTACTGAGAACGTCTTGCCTATTGCGAAGTTTCATGGCGATCTTGTCTAGGGAGGCACCAACTCCTCCATCAGCCCAAGCAATAGCTACTACATCCGATAAGTTTTCCGCTCTCTCCCACATGTGTTCATACCTGAAGCTTTTTTTGACAGGACGCCACTCCTTCCTGGGACCAAATCAAAGGAGGAGAGGAACATGGCCAGATCTAGACGTCATGATATGTTCCACTGACGCATTACTAAACAGGTGGTTCCAATTCGGGCTAGCGACCCCTGTCCAAACGAGCTTTGACGTTGTTCCTTCCTTTCTGTTTGTTATCATAAGTCCAGCGAGCACCCTTGAAGCCTAGATCATGGAGATTACAATCTGCAAAGACCTTCTGAATCAGCCATGTTACTTTCCGGGCGATTAGTTCTCAAGATGTGTTCACTCTGCCACAAGGTCTCACTGAAATCACCTATCATTAACCAAGGTTCAGACAAGTTACTGTGAATTCTTCTAAGGAGTTCCCACATGTGGTGCCTCTCATGGGCCTTTGGTTCTCCATACACAAAAGTTCCTCTCCATTGCGGACTGTTAGGACTGAGACGGATTAACACATCAATGTATTGGGGTCCAAAAGCAAGCTCCTTTATTATTACCGACTCATCATAGAACAGTGCGATACCGGCACCTTTACCGATGCCGGGTTGCACGATACAATGCTTGAGGCCAAGCCTCCATTTTAACTTATTCACTACATCATTGCTTTTCCGAGTTTCTGAAATAAAAACTAGTTTGGGTAAGTATGTGTGCACAAGGCCCACAAGCTCACGAACTGTGCGGGGCTGCCCCAAACCCCGACAGATCCAGCTTAACAGTGTCATGGCTCCTGGTGGATGCCCTCCTTGGCATCCACCAGTTGACCGAGAGCCCCATGCTCGGTAGCTTCCTTGTCCTCCTCTTTCCCGTCGTCCCTCTGTTTCCCAACCTCTTCTAAACCTTTCTTCTTTTTGCACTGATCAGCTTCATGGCCTTTCATCATTGCCAGTGGAAATTCAGCACCATCTTGACCACCGATTCCTCGCTTTCCCAGTACGGAAGTCATCTCACTAGGCACTTTCTTTCTGTTTCCTGACCCTGCCTTCCCCTTCATGGCGTTCCCCTCCTGTTTCATCTGCACTTTGGCTTTCAGGTCTCCTCCTTGAGCTGCAATCATCACATCATTTTGAGCAGTGCTTGCTACAGCAGCCTGGGCCACGCCTGCTGCTAGCGGTGATGTAGGAGCAGCGGACCTGTCCCCCTTTAGGCCTTTCTTCCTCAGATAGAATCTGCTCTTGACCATGCTGGGAGGGTCCAGCTAGTTAGCGGGCGCCTGCTGAGCTGCATGATCCTCAACAGCTTGCTGAGTATCATCGTCGGAGCCCCCATCAGCATTAGCCTTTGTTAGGAGTTCAGATGTCAACCCCGCCAAAGGGGTCATTTCTTCAGACTATGGCATCTCCTTGTAATTTGCATCATGTTCAGTCATTTGGCCCAGCTCTCTGTTCTGCAATTGCACCTTTGCTCCATCCTTCTTCATGTTGCTGGGATTAGTTGCCGAAGCCAAGGCAACAGCGCTAGTGTGGGAGGCATCCGCCTTGACGTTCAACTGACTTACAGTAGCTGAGGCACCTACTGGAGCGCTAGCAGAGCCGTCCCCCACTTCATTGATGTTGTCCGAACCCTTCTGGGGGGGATCGGTTTCCATCAATTCTCCCACTGATAGACGAGCAACCTCCTCACTCACTTTCTCAACCGTTTTCAGCACCACAGCCACATTTGGAGTGTCAACTTCAGAGTTGCAGGTCAGCTTAGGGGCACTCCAAGGAGAGTTTGCCGCTTGCGAGGCCTTTGGTTTCCCCATCTTATCCGCAAGGTACCATGCACGAGGATCATCAAAGTGTACAGGATGCACACTGATCCTTGGAGTACCTCAGTTTTTTCTCACCATTTTGAAGATCACATCTGGCTTCCATATGCCCTATGAAGCCACAGAACAAACAGAAATTAGGGAGTCTTTCGTACCGCAGAAAAACAATCACCTCCTCCCGAGTTATCTCATCAGCCAGAGTGATCTCCTTTAACAGAGCAGAGTACAGGGGAAGCTGCACTCTCACGCGCAGAAATTTGTCGCAGATGTTGCCCCTCGCGCGCTGATCAACCAGCAACGTCTTCCCAATCTGCTGTCCCAGATTTCGGGCCAGCTCTTTTGTAAGGAGATAGAAAGTAATACCCCAAAACTGGACACATATCAGCAGGATCAGCCCCGGACTACAGGCCGACGACCAAGAATGGGTCGCCCTTGTACTGCCATGGGCCACCCCTGATGACGTGTTGTCGATCTCCATCTTCTGAAAATTCTAGGACAAATTTACGGCCTTCCTTAGCCGCCATCTGATGGTCGCGCAACGCCCCATGGACCTTCCAGACTCCTTTCATATGGTCAATCAACTGACGGGAGTTCACCAGCAGCACGGACAGGAACAATCCAACAGCCAGGAAGCGCGTCTGAACCGCTTCGCGAGCCCCCCGACAAGTTTATGATCAGGGTTTTCTTCACCGGATCCGTAACGGTGAGAGCAGGCTCCTTTCCCAGACGTTGTCTTGTGGGCTTCAGATGTTGCCATCAGGCAAAAGGACGAGCACTTGGCGTGCGTGGAGCAGAGGCTGGTGTGGCTTCCCAAGGAGATGGATGGGAAACGCAGCACCAGGAACCTCCTAAATAGTAGATCAACCACGGGGCTGTCAATGCCCTCATAATTCTCCAAATAACACCCAGAAAGTGGGATTGAAAATTCCTCCTCAAACTGAAACGGAACCCACGAACGCACCAGTTCATCATGGACCTTTAATTCAGGAATCGGATGGGTCACTAATGGTGCAACACGTCCTGGATCAGGCGGCTCCTTGACTCCTTCCTTAGTAGGGAGCAGTAATTTGCCCAGTGTTTTCAGAACAAGAAAAAATCCCAGTAAG
>CBMN010090124.1:0-11146 GCA_000582825.1 Hordeum pubiflorum | reverse complement strand
TGCCAATATGTAAAATTAATTATCATAATATGAATATTGATCAGACCAAACTAAACTGGCATTTATTCAGGTTTTTTTACCTTTGTGTTTTAAGCAATCCATTAGATCTATGTGTTTTTCACTTTAGGTAATTACCTATAAGTAAGTCTAAAAGATAGTATGATATAATCGTATTAGAGAAAACCCGTAACTACGCAGAAATAATAATAATAATAATAATATCGGAGGACTTCTATGTGTAAGAGGGCAATACAATATACATGAAGATCTTCTTTTGGAAATGTAAAAACATATGATGATATACAACACTTAAAAAAGAAGCTATTTTAATGGATACTATTCATAAATAATACTTTTTATATAAAAAAATAAGTGGTAATATTACTAAATAATACTTTTCACCAAAATCCTTTTGGAAATCTGAAACCCTATGTTGTTTCTGAAAAAGTGATTTTTTTTCTTTTGAAATACTGTTCACAACCGGGGTACTGTTTACACGTGATACTATTCACTATTGGACACATAAATAAACAGTAAAAGATTGAGGGGCTGTTTGGTTGGGCACTCAGTTTGCCACGCCTAAAGAGAGGCAGGTGTGGCGCGCCACGGAAAATCTGGTGGCTAAAACGAATGCCACACCTTAGGCGAAAATTTGGACAACAAAAGCCCCTTCAAGCTGTGGCGAGCCGAACCTTAGTAAAGAACCAAACGTGATCCTAGGAAGTTGTGGCACGCTGCACCTTTGGCGTGGCTAGCTAAGGCTGGCTATCAAACAACCCCTGAATGATTAATATTCACGGTTACTATTCGCATGTTGGACACGTAATGAACAGTAGAAAATCGGAAAAAAAATCAAAGAAAAGAAGGAGAAAAAGAAAAGCTTCCTGCTTTAGTAATGAACAGTAGAAGGTTGAAAAAATAAAAAATGGGAGAAAAAGGGAAATCTTCCCGCTTTAGTATATAGTATATATATAATATTCATGGCCGGTGATGGTCGCAGGAAGCATTTACCATTAAAGACCGTCTGATATAGTATATCTAGAGTTAGAGTAAGGCTTGGTAGTCAACAGTACTACTACTTGTTTGTGGATCTCATCACCGGCCATGCAGGTTCCTGCAGCAGTAATCCCAGGACGGCGCCGACCCCATCTGGGTGCCGCAGCATACACCGTTGACATCCTAAAAATAATCATGCGTTACAATGGTAACCATGTCAGGTCAGAAACAGATAAGCACAAGACTTATCATCAGCAACTTAACAGTCGAGTACGAACACAGGTTGTAGCAGCTTCGCCATCAGCAATTTCCTCCCATGATGCATGCCATGAGCAATCTTGTGGCAACGTCCATGGCAGTAGGATTACTCCTCGGTGCCGTCTTCCCAACAGCCAGGGCAGCTTCAGCCAATGCGACGGCGAGCAGGAACACGACGGCGTCGGCGCTGCCACCGTTCGGCACAAACCACACCGTCGGCGACGGTGCCGGGTGGTTGTTTGACGGCAAGGCGAACGCCTCGGCGGCCAACTACTCGGCCTGGGCAGCCAATCGCACCTTCTACCTCGGCGACTACCTCAGTATGTCTTCTTTCACTGCATTTCCTTTAGCTTTGGCGTGCGCGTGCAGGGGGCAACTCCAAATCTTATTAGCCTCTGTTCGGAACAACTGAATTCGGTGCGAATCTAGCAAGAATTCGTCTCATCGTGCATTACAGGCTTCAAGACCCGCACGGATAACACGGTCGTGCACACGACCAACGCTACGGTATACAAGCTCTGCGGCTACGACGGTGGCGCCACCGGTGGCGGGTGGAAGGCAGAGGAGGCCTTCTTGACGGTGATGCTAGCTGCGGAGGGCGCAAACTACTTCTTCTCGGACGCCGGCGAAGGGGAGCACTGTCGGAGGGGGATGCGGTTCGACGTCAATGTGGCGCGCGGCCGCGGCCTCCCACAAGTACCGCCGTCGTACTACGAGCCGCTGTCCGGCGGGACGGCAGGGAGGGGGCTCGGCGAGGTGGTGCCCATCTGGGTTGCTGTGAACGCTGCCTTTGCTGCTTTGCTGATGCTGTGAATGGCCTCCATTGCCATCAGCTGTTAATCAGCGTTCAGCAAACACTTGTGAAAATTGCAACTTCTGTAGCAACCTTGGTCTGTCTCTGTTTGTTTGCTTTTTCCCCTTGATACTACGTCCGCAAGTTTTAAGATTATTTCTCAGTCTGCTAGAAAGTTTTAAAATCTTATTACATCCGTCCAGATTTATTAGTCCCTTTCGAATTTGACGTCATATTTAATCATGATTTTAAGTTACATATATATCAGAAATAATATTATTGAAAACTATGTTCAAATATTGCCAGCCCGTCGGCTTCTACCTTCGATTTCTCTCGAGTCTGACAAAGCTGTTGTTACTACTGCGAAGAAATATTAGAGATATATTTAATAGTTAGAGAAATGAGTTTTTGCCCAAGTCTTGTATCTATCTATCTATCTATCTATCTATTTATATATACTCGTCCTCGAGGCTTAATAATACACGCATCGCATAATTACGCTAATTGTCTCTTTCCTCTAATCCTTTTACATGCTACAAGACACAAGTTTTTAGAGCATCTCCAACCGGCCGACCCAAACGGACGCGCGCTTTGTCCCTCATTTGTCCATTTGGGTCGGCATGTCTATCCCCTTTTTGCAAATGGATCGGCCGTGTGCCCAGCGGGAGGACCCAAATCTCATCCTCGTGGCCGGCGGCATCCGTTTGTAATCACACATTTCATTTTGTTTGAGATTTGAACGTTATTTTTATTTCATCAAATGCATTACAATAAATACATTTTTTTATCAATTCTTCGCTATGAGTACAAGACCAAAGAAAACAAGAACCATAATTAGACATTTTAAAAGATGTCCAACTTTCATAACTGCTCCTACTAGTTGGACTAAGATCTTCCCTATGTCTTCATTGTTGATCTGTGGATTCTTGAGCTTAACAACATCTTTCTTCTTTCATTCTAAAGAATTAGACGTTGCTTCCCCTTTGGTCTCTTCTTTAGTCTCATCTATACCTTCAATTCTAGCTAGAAGTGCACGAACATCTAGCAAATTTCGTGAGATCAATAGATCGATGTATTCTTCTTCCCAATACCAAAAATTGGATCCGTCCTACACACAAAATTGAGCAAATAAAGCTACCGAAATTGCATCGAAGCAAAGAGTAAAATGCCGAACGAAAATCATACCCCGTTGTACGTGCACTTGAAGAACACCCAACTGGGATGTTCCGACGTCCAAGAAACGAGTCGGGCGACCTGCAGTGGGCAATCGTCGCACTTTATGAACGGCAATGGTGAGCCAGCAAGCTTCTGGGCCAGCGCCGAGCCAGGGCGACGGCCGGCCGTGGCTTTGTCGGCGAACCGGCGATGGTACAGACCCGAGCGGCTAGAGGCGGATTGAGCACCTGCATGCGGCACCGAGGCATTGCCCAGGCCGGGTGGACCGGCACTAGGCCAGTCCATGGCAAGCGCAGTCAGCCGGCGGCCGGATTCGCCAAATCCTGTCGGCAGGATGCGCCAAATCTCGCCGCCGCCGCCGCAGATCTACCACTAGGCCTCCCGCACCAGGACGAGGGAGGCACCCCATCGGTGGATGTGTTGCTTGGGTGGAGGAGGGAGGGGGCTGGAGAGCAGGGGTGGCCGAGAAAAATGGAGGCACCGACCTAGGGTTTGTGCATCTGCGGGCGACGGGTGGGGGAAGGGGATAAGAAGGAGAGACTGTGCCGCCGACTGGCGGGCCAGGGAAAGGAGCACGCAGGCGAGGCACGTGTCCGCTTTGTGTCCGCACCGGTGCAAATGTCGTCCAACTTTGGGCCTGGAATGGGTCGCGGGCGGATGAAAAACGAACGCACGTCCGTTTGGATCGGCGCGTTGGGCTGACTTTTATGTTCGCGGCGACCCAAACGGACACGCGCGGACGAAATNNNTCGCCCGGTTGGAGTTGCTCTTAGACCTAGCTCCACCACCGCTTCCGAGCCGACCCGTAGCTAGGGTTTGTCCGTCGATCATGTTGATTGACTGCCCTAGAGAGTCTTTTACTCGAACCATTGATCAAGATTTTTCACTCTCGTTGTTCATTGGATCGGTGTTTTCTTTTTTGGTTTTTCGATGTAAGATCGGTTTGTATCGCCCGCCGTCTGTCGACCCTCGTACGCCTTTGCTCCCACATCAGCGTCAACTACACAGGCCTCTTCTCCGACCACTCGGATTATGCCTTCTGTATGATGTTTGTGATGTAATGTTAGATCATGTGACCTCTGCTTGATAATTTACCTATGTAGTATGACATTTGTATGTTGTACTATTATTCTTGTATCTCATCTCATCTTGTAGTTGTATATGTTGTGATGTTTACCTTGTCTTTAACATGTGACGCTTGCGTGTATAATATTAGTCATGTGTTGAGTACAACACAATATGTGTTTCTATCCTTAGTGGGGATTGCAAAAATCTTCAAAGAAACTAGAACCGCATGTTGGGTGCTACAGGGAGTCCTACACCAACCTCGCCTCCATCCTGCATCACGCTCCTTCCTACAGGACCGTGCGTACGTGTGGCCGGGTCATGCACTACTCTCCGTTGGTCGCTCGGGTGCCAGCGCTGCATTGGCCGCTCGGGACCCAGTGTTGGTGTGCAGGACACTGGGCGGAGCCAGGATTCAAGTATAGGGGGGCCAAGCCAACTTGGAAAAAAAAAGTCCAGTGCAACAAAAAAAATGT
This sequence comes from Hordeum pubiflorum, assembly GCA_000582825.1. Lineage (NCBI taxonomy): Eukaryota > Viridiplantae > Streptophyta > Magnoliopsida > Poales > Poaceae > Hordeum > Hordeum pubiflorum. The sequence continues at coordinate 6,382 of CBMN010090124.1, read as the reverse complement.
GTCACTTTGGCGCAACTAGAACATAGTTACAATTGTATTAGCTTAATTTTACCCTGACTATTTCTAATATGGTCGAAAAATATAAATAATTTTGCAGACCATAACTTAGTTGATGGGTAATTCCCTTTTAGTGCAGATTATCATGTAATTCTGAAACAAGTCATCTCCCATTGGACTGGATTGATAATTTGCACTTTAGCATCGTTAACAGTATCAGTATGTAGAGAAAGTGAAACAATATATGCCTAGAAATCGAATTAATCCTTATGGTGTTGTTTGGCAGCGCTTTTCTATTCATAACCGCTTTCCGGATTACACAATCAAAAGAAATAAAAAGAACCAATTAGCATAGTAAATCAAACAATCAAAATAACTAAAATTGGATGTACAGTTTTGATGGAGGGTTGCGAGATTAATAGAAATACTAACTACTGCTAAACCTTGACTGGTTTGACTATCAGAGAACTGGAGTGTAGTCTGTACGTAGGATTGCCCAACGCAGGAGCCGGTGGCGCCAAATTTAATCTGACTACCTCTAATCACGAACAAGGAGGCACTTTCTTTTTCGTCTGAAATGAAAAGGCAGTGCTCCTGCTCGTTCCTTGAAAAAAAAAGAAGAAGCAGCGGAGGCGGCCGGCAGCCTCTCCAGTCACACGTTAATCACGCTGGGGGGCTAACCTTTGGTTTTAGGGTAGCGTCATGGGCTAGTACTAGACCAAAGCAGGCTGTGTGGGCTTTTCTATGGCCTTTTATTCTTCAGATTTTTACTCCACTGACACATCTTCTGTGCGCTGGTGCTACGCGTGGCCGCCTCACACTTGTCCTGGCCCGCCCGTGAGTGTTGCGATCAGCCTTCGCGCATGGCAGCCTGCAGGTTGCGCGATCAAATAATTTTGTTTTTATCATATGCATTCACATTTTGTTACTTAAATTAAATATAAAATATGAAAGGGACCAATAAGCCATAATGAAGGTAGTAGTGGTCGATAAATTTGCATATTACTAATCCTACAATTGCCGACTTTAAAGTTTTGCAGCTTTAGGGTAATGTTAGTGCTGCTCGCGGCGGTTGAGTCATCTTCTTTGTCCATCCATACCCCTCTCGTGCTTCTTCAACCCTAGCCAGATATGCCGTCACCGAGCGCTCCCCCTCCGTCGTCGTTGGTCTACTCGTCGGCCGGGGGTGGGGTGGACGAGGCCGCGGGCCAAGGACCATCTCGTCCCGCCCATGGACAAGGAGCGCAACCCGAAGCCGCCCCAACCCATATCTGGCGTAAAATTGGGGTCACCATCTATGCGGGTGGCCGCGGTTGGCGCTCCTCGTGGTGCTACATGCCAGATTGGCGGCGGACAGTGGCCCCCAAAAGGTCTTCATGAGTGTTACTTCCTTCAGATACGATGGTTGACTTCGAGATGAGATGCAAACTATGAACGATGGTTTGACGCAGAGGGATGGTTGTGCAGCGGTGACATACATCGTATTTAGCTGCGGGAGGAAAAGTGATGGCGCAACACATGAGTGACATTGATGATGGTGCTACTCAAGCACCCAGTCTCAAGCTCCGGAGTGAAAGTTTAGATTTGACTTGAGTTGGTTATACCTGACAATTACAATGTTTGTGCGTCGTTACTTTGTTGAAGGCATTGCTTGGATATGTTTGGATTGGTTCTTCAGCGTGAAAATCTAGATTCTAACCCAGGATGGTTGGATCCGTTGACGGAGGCGCTTGTGCGCCCCTTCTTGAAGGTGTTCTGTTGAAGAACCTCATCGCCCGAGTGGTGTCATGAGATGTTTTTTTTGCCTCGCTTACGCATTGCTTTGGTATTACGACTTTGATAATTTGTTGGCATGTCTCTTTGTGTGTGTGTGTGTGATGTGTTGGTTGTGTGCACTCTATCTATGTAAAGACCGGGTGTATGCTCATTGTATCCTCTTGATGCTCCGTTTAAACCAATAAAATTTACCCTTTGTTAAAAAAATTGTATGAAAATGATGAATGAAAATATTTGTATTGTAGATATGATTGAAAATAGCCGGTAGCACACACTAAGTTGGATACTTTTCATGACTAAAAATATCAGCAGAACATTGAAAAGCCGTGAGATAAATAAACAAAGGAAAAGGATTCCTACAGGGCGACCAACTAGGAATTGGGTCAGGTCGCTCACGCATCGGCCGATCTTTTGCAATCTGCCACCCTGGGTCGTGCCACGTCATCCAAAGGCATCGTCCACCACCGCAGCTATCCTCTTCGTATCCCTTTTTGGACATGCTCATCGCCATGGCCACGCTCCCGCTGTCTTCGATGTTACGACTGTCGTACCGTGTTGATGAGACCAGCGACACCAAGATTTGCGATGGGATTGTGGCAGCGTTGTGGACAAGGTGTAGCGTCCCGCAGCGCAAAAGCTGCATTGGCGCACAACCACACGCTGCTATGATTTTGTTCCCGAAGTTCCCTTCGTTGGGGGAGGTTCATCCCCGTTGGAGGGGTGTGGAGGCATGATGCACCCCAAGCGCCACATTGGCTCACCCTATTCTCCTCTTGTCCTCACACAATGCAAGGTGCCACGATTTCATCATGCGGTGCCCTCGAAGACGGCCACTAGGACCTTTACAAAAAATGTTGGAGCGGACTCCACAACTTAATCGGAGGCTCGCAACACCATCATGAAACTTCACCACAATGGATTCTGGCTCTAATGTGACCTCTTCCATTTAGGGTGCCTAAACACCCAAGAGTAATAAGATCCATAAGAGAAGGTATGAAGAAAATCAAATTTCCTTTGATGAAAGTGTATATCTAGGTTTCTTCTCTCAGTCCCTAGAAAATCAACAAATTTGAGTGGCTAGAGAAAGTGACTGGACAAGATAAAATTTAGTTCAACAATGGAAGAGAGAGAGGCAAGAGGTAGGTGTGAGGAGGAAGAACATTCTCCTTTTATGCCTCCCCCCAAAGCTTAGGTTTGCTTTTAGCTTTTCTTTTAGGTTTTTGTTTCTTCTTCTTTAAACAGTTCACGATTTCAAAAAAGTTGCAACTTTTAAAAAATTGCGAAGTTTGAAAAAATGTTTGAGAAATCATAAAATGATTGTGAATAAAAAAATGTCAGGAAATCATAAAAGGTTGGCATATTCTAAAAATGTTCGTGATTTTGAAAAGATGTTGAAATGTTCACGATTTTGAAAAATCTTTGGGAAATCAAAACATGCTCATGATTCTGAAAAAATGTTCGTGTTTTCAAAAAATGTTTGTGAATTCACAAAATGTTCATACATTGTTTTAAAATGTTCACAAAAATCAAAAAATATTCAGGAATTTTAAATTCGTTCCAAAATGCAAAATAAATTTCATCCATTAATTCAACAAATGTTTGCTGAGTAAAAACAATGTTCATGCATTTCAAAAAATATTCGTCAAAAAAATGTTTGCAAATTCCAAAAATTGTTCACAAAATGTCAAAAATGTTTTTCGATTCCAAAAAATAGTTGATTTAAAAAATATTTTTCATGAGTTTCCAAAATGTACGCAATTTCAAAAAATGTTGACGAATTTGTAAAATTTATTCGTGAATTCAAAATATGTTTATGATTTCAAAGAACTGTTCATGAATTTGTAAAAAATATTTTAGAATTTTGGAAATATTCAAAAATACAAAAATGTTTATGATTTCAAAAAGTATTCAAGAATATGAAAGATTTCTCAAAATCAAAAGGGAAATTAGAAAGAAAACTAAAAAATAAAAGACAAATGAGAAAAAAAATCATGGGGAAATTAAAAATAAAAAACGAAAATAAAAATAGGAATATGTAAATAAAATAAAAAGGTAAAAGTAAAAGACGAAAGCAAAAAACCAGGGGGGAAAACAAAATAAAAGGAAAAAATGTTTCTGAAAATATGCTAGAACCTTCTGAAAACAGGTGGAAAAAAACAGAATGGACCGGCCCATACATATGGAAGCACATAAACAATATCATATTTGACCACAAACAGAGAGATCTTCAATACTGCATATCCTATTTTAAAGAGCATTTGGAGATGAAGACGGAAAGCTAAGCCTAGTCTTAATGAGAGGATGCAAGCATGGCTAGACACTTTGTAGATGCTAAATTTTATCTTTTCCACCATGTTGTAATACCACCTGTACATGTTTCCATCTATAACTAATGAAATAGAGTCACTGCAGGGTATTACCCTACTTTTTTTGCTCATGATGGTACCTGCCAAATAGGAGCCGCGGTAGCTGGCTCGGTAAGCGCTTAATAAGAATTGGGGTCAGTTTAACGTATCAGTCAAAACGGGTTACCGTCCAATGGATCTACGTGGGACTGATTCTTTTTTTTTTGAGGGGTAATGCATTTTATTCAAACTAGAACGAAAACAGAATCTGAGGTCTCATCTGCACTACTTGCAGGAATTAAACAAAACTCGGAACCTCCTCTACAACAATCCGCAGGATACAATCTGGTGGCACATCAAGCCATAATTTATTCATTTCAATGCTAAACCCCTCTTTTGCCAGTCTATGCGTCGCTTCATTTGTTGTTCTTCGGGACCAGCTCACCTTATAATCCTGTCTGGTCCGTAGAAACTCTTTAACTTCCTCAACCAGTGGCCCAACCGCAAAGAGGTTCATGTTCTTGTCATTCAACATCGCCACCACCTCCTTGCTGTCAAGTTCAAGATGAACCTTCTGGACCCCTTGCAGAATCACTAGTTGCAGCGTATGTCTACTCGCCATCACTTCTAGCAGCTTTTGGTCAGAAATGCTCGGGAGAAACACACATGCCCCTCCTCTGTATGCACCATCATGGCCCCGCAAGACCATGTTAGAAATAAGTCATGACGGAGTACGATGCGACCGGCGTCAGTGCGTCAGGTCGGGTCCGTGGCGGTGTGACCGACGTCGGTGCGTCAGGTTGGGTCCACGGACGGGGTCATGGCTGTGTGTATACGTATGTGCGTAGCGTGTCTGCTGTGCATGTGTGTAGCGTAGCGCGAGGCAGGCTCGCGTGCGTGATAGCCACGGTAGGCTAGGTCTTGGCAATCTGTTGGAGCGGCCACGATGCGCGCGTTGATCACGTCGTGAGCGTGCGTGACGGAGCATGCAGATCGTGCACGCGCCTTTGTAGGACGGTTGGGCAGCGCCCGTGCGTGAGTGCGCCGGGGGGCTTAAATACCTCTGTAAGCTACCTATTGTGACGGGGGCTAGCAGTTTGAGCTGAAAAGAAGAGGCTGTACACGCAGCCGGGCATTCGTTGTCGGAAACACCAGTGTGTTTGGCTCCTTCTTCTACCTCCGTCCAGCACCAAGAGAGAGAGACAAAGTAGTCTAGGGTTAGCCCCAACAGACCACACCTCCTCCCCCTTTAGCTCGCGCCTTTGACGTTGCACCATCAGCATTAGCTTTGACCCAACCCATATCAGGTGGCTTCCACCTCTCCACTTGCTTCGTCGCTGCAGTTATGGGTGTTCTCTGGTGCACTTCTCTCCATTCTTTCATGTGATTATCCACCCTTGTCGCGGCCGTCCGGGCGTCCGCTATCCTCTTGCCGTCTCGCGCCTCATTTCTCACCAGCCACAACCCGTATAGAGTTTGGATCATTGTCTCACTCTCAGCATTATTTGCATCAGTCACCCATTGCAGCATCCACGCCGATATGGTGCTATAAGAACCATCCGGCTCCGGTGCCGTCACAACATGAGCCCCCATCTCGTCTCGCAGCAAGTTCCAGAAAGGTTTGGAATGCGGGCAGCTCCAAAACCGGTGATAGATGGACTCCTCCCTACCACACGCCACGCAGAAGACGCCAGCTTTGATTCTTTGCCGATGCAGCTCTGCACCTACAACCAGCCCATTGCGGAGCATCCTCCAAGTATGAATTTTAGCTTTGTTCGGGGGCATCAGTGGCCTGATTCTTGTACAGTCCTTTACGGGCCATATCAACCGGTGCTCCTCGTTAGCTTGACGGGCGCGTTTCCTTTTGGATCGACAAAAAAAACCGAGTCCTTGACGGGCGAGGAGCGTACCGAGCGTGGCCGCCGGCTATATTAGGCCGTACTCACCGCACCGAACGTGTCCAGAACCAAGAACAGAAGAAAACCAGGACAGTCAATCGGGCACTGAGGATGCAGATCATCGTGAAGACGCTAGCGGGGAAGACCGTCACCCTCGAGGTCGAGAGCATCGACACCGTCGACAATGTCAAGGCCAAGATCCACGGCGAGGAAGGTACTATATAAGCCAACCACACCACTACGTCGCGTAGGTCGCATTTGCGCCGCCATGAACGGCGTCTCTTTATTGAGGTTGAGAGTTGAGAGGTTTACTCTCCGTCGTGTCGTGTGGCCGCAGGGGTCTGTTGGCGCCGCCTCTCGCAGCGC
>CBMN010090061.1:0-11317 GCA_000582825.1 Hordeum pubiflorum | reverse complement strand
GTGTCGTGTGCGGTGGTGGCGTGAGTTTGTATCGTGGTGCTTGTGGTTCGTTGCTTTATATATAAAGCGGGGCGAAAGCCTTTTTCAATAAAGAAGTTTTTTTTTTAGGCAAATTTAGGGAAAGAAGTGTTTGTGACCAGCAGCACGAGTAGAGCAGCCGATTTTCCCGGCCCGGCCCAAACTCTCCAAAACTGACGACTTTGGTTTGGTTTCTCCCTTCCCTCCGGCCGGCGCCGCCACCACCCATCCACCCCTCCGTCCAGCCATGGCGCTCGCCGCCCTCGAGAGCTGCTTCCGCGCCGTCCCGCCGGAGGCCGTAGCCGCCGTCGTCGACTGCGTGCTCGCCTCCTCCCCCTCCTCCGCCTCGCCCTCCGAGCTCTTCCGCTCCCTCCTCGACTCCTTCCCCAAGGTACTGCCCGCTTCCCCCCAGCGTCTCTCTCTTCTCCCCCGACCAGCTTCTACTCAGCCCTCTTTATTCTTCTTCTTCCTTGCAGGTGCAGGAGGAGGGCGGCCACGGCCATGCCGCCGCCCTCTCCCACGCCGCGGCGCTCTGCCATCTGCTCCCCCGCCTCGACGGCGACCCCAGGGACGCCCTGCGCGCGCTGCTCTGGAGGGTCTTCCTGCCGCTCCTCCGCCGGGAGGACGCCCAGCCCAGCCGGCTCCAGCAGCAGGCGGCCGCGCTCATGTGCGACGCCGTCTCCCGCGCCCGGTCCTGGGACCTGCTCGGTGCCACCATCCTGCCCTTCTGTGTCCGGTCATGTGCTGCTGCAATGACTTTGCACACCACCCACGAGTATGACGGCGACGACTCCATCGTGTACCGCTACCACTGGGACGCTGTCGCCGCCGCCGCCGATCAACCGTCAGGGGACGCAGGGCTGCTGCCCCTCTCCAGGTCCACCGCAATCCTGGCGTCGTTGCTCGGAGACGCGCTGAAGAGGAGAAGGGAGGCCCATCAGGAGGGTGCCGATGCTTCGCTGGATGCATTGGTGCAGAATTTGACCTGGGACCTGTCCAGGCTTGTGCTCAAGATGTTTGACCTCGGCCAAGAGTATCGGTCCTGCGCCACCCGGGTCCTCCTGCAGCCTGTGCTGACTTCACTAGCAGATGTTTCTTGCGTCACCGTCGAGTTTTGTGCAGTCCAGCTTAAGCTATCTAGGTTGGCCTTCTTTCCTGTGCTGTGGGAACTTGTTAATTTGAATTGTTTGCTCACGCTAATCGTTCCCCGGCACGCAGGTCTGGTTTCTTGGAGTCCATTTGGAACTCCTGTGTCTCTCTGTTCTCTCTTGGCCGCCCTGAGCAGCTGGATGCGTACGATATACTCTCCCTGTACTTCTCAGTGTTGATATTGGGACGTCAGGGTGCTATCCCAGGAACTGCTGATGAGGTCCAGAACTTTGATCTTAGGAATGTCACTGAATTTTGGGATGAACTGCGCAGGGGGCTGGTAAGCCATTTAGTTAATTTGCTATTTTGTTCCAAAATTTGGATCTACGCTGTCAAGTTTCACATGGGGGTTAACACACTTGATTTTCCGTACAAATCAGGTTGACAAGGATTCTTCAGTAAGGAAGCAGGCTTTTTACGTCTTGAAAACATCGCTAAGCATATTTTCTTTTGGAAATGACGAGAGCCAGCGATGTTCTGGTAGGAGCCCAGCTGCTTTACCTGGTCAAGACAAATCAAATACCGCTGTGACAAAAAAAGAAAGGTGGGCTAACAAAGAGGCCAAGTCCCTAGGTGTTGAAGAAATCAAACAATCAGATGAACAGTGTTCAAGTGGTCAAGACCGATGGAAGGTCTTTATGTTACTCTATGAGATGCTCCAGGAGTTTGGGACACATTTGGTTGAGGCAGCCTGGACACACCAGGTCAGTTCCTTTTCTGCATGTTTCTCTTAGTATCAAACTATTAACAGCAAGATATGTTGATTGCCTGCAATACTGAATTTAATATCTTTAAATCCTTAGGTAGCTAAATATCCGCTCAGTACCAGTGACAACACAAACAATAGATTAATCAATTACTGCACACTTTGCTTCAACTGGGTAACATTTTTGAAAATAACGCTCAGGTACTGCTATTGTTTGAGTCTGCACCACAGAGTGACTATTTGAATCACATATCATACAGAGCTTTTCATGCTCAGATGGAATCCGTGGAAGGAATTTTCAACTGGATGACCGTACTGTGGGAGCGTGGGTTTACTCAGGATAATCCTCAAGGTCAGTACTGATATGTACATGGCATATATGTTTAGAATGTTTCCTTAATCTGCTTTTATGAATGCCCTTTGCAGTGCGGTGCCTGGTAATGCAATCCTTTTTGGATATAGAATGGCAACGTTACAAAGGCTATGCCCAAATGGTCCCTCGAGGCTTTGTTCTTGGCCCTCTCATACGTGGTTTGAACGATGTAGTTCATCACAAGGATTTTGGTTAGTTTATTTGTTTTTCACTTCATTCAATAGTTATTCTGTTCAATTCAAATATGTGCTTTACTGTACACTTTATGGTGCAGTTATTTCTTCTTGGTAAACTTTTCAGGGATCTCCTTAAATACAGAAGTACCATCAGTACTGTTTCTTTGTAAATGAAGATAGGGATGTCTCAAATGGCAATACGATTTTTGAACGAAATGATAAAACATTGAAGAAGCATCTCTTTGTTTATGTTTGCCTTTGCAGCAGATTTGGATTAAAATTTTGTTAGCATTGTAACTTGATTGCATGTGTTTTATACATTTGACTGTTTGTATTGCAATGCAGCCCACTTGCCCTTGTTTAGTGATTCGTGATGCTTACCACTTTTCTTTTATTTTATGGCATATTTGCTTTCATACGTCGCGCTGTTCAGCAGTTTATTCATGCCGAGCTGTCTGCTTAAATTATTTGTAGGTGTTGGTGGTGTTTATAATTCAGAAGCCATAAAAGGTGCAGAGAGGTTTTTCAGCAATTATGCCCAGAAATTGACGACACGGTACTACTCGGATAACTACTGCTCTTTGTCCCTGTTTGAGGATTTGTTACACTTTCGCTTACGGTATATATGAGAGCTGATAATTTGAATTTTTCTTTTGAGAGGGGGGTGGGGGATAGTATTTATATTCTCAGGCATCTCAAGCTATTACAGTTGCGTTGCACCTTAGCAGCAATGTGCATCGGTAGAGGGGGTTGGGTCAGCAACTCCTCTCCAGAGCTCTGAATGAGTTTAGCCACTTCGTGAGCAACACTGTTACTATCTGTCCCTATTTTCCTGAATTGGATGTTCTGGGTGTGTCGGCACACCTCATCAATCTCCAAATACACCTCCCTCCAGACTGATCAGTTTGGCCTGATAATTTGGATTCTGTAAATTTGAGATTAGTACTTTTTATTTTTATATTAATTGAAGGGTGCCAACATGTATCAGAATGAAAAACTTGACTTTTGCAGTATTATGTACTCCCTCCGTAAAGAAATATAAGAGCATTTAGATCACTATTTTAGTGATCTAAACCTTCTTATATTTCTTTATGGAGGGAGTATATATATATTTTGGGTTCAAAGGTTACTGTGTACTCAATATACATATGTGCAGTATATAGTTTGGGCAACATAACTAAGATAGAGCTTATGCTCTAATGCTACAGCTGCAAGGACTCACGTATGTTGATTGTGACCTACCAGAACTCGTTCTATTTCAAACGGGACTATTTGTGTTATTTTGTGACCGAATGCTATACATACCTTTAGTTTAATTTGTTTTCAATAGTTTCACTGGCTTCTTGTAGTCCTTCTCAAACCTTACTCTTCATATATTTGTCAGTGACCGTTTACATCTGGTTTGGAGTCTGGCATCTGCTGCTAAACAAGATTCATTTGGCCGAGCAGGATTAATGACTCTTGCATTCTGTGTTGCATCGTGTGCTTGTCAGTCAGATACACATGACTCACCATGTGATTCTGCTGTCAACGAATTGGCAAAATGCAATGGAGATACATCTATAGCAGTCAATACTGCGGATTTGTTAGATGCCTTGTGGATTCTTAGTGAGAGGAGTAAACACCACTTTAATCCAAAGTATCGTCTGAAAGGTTGGAAATCTTTATCCTGGAAGAAATTTGGAAATAATGTTAAGTAACGCATTATCAAATTGTTAACTTGAAGTCAAATGCAGTTTGTGAGCAGGTTATCAAAGCCGTAGCATCGTTGACAAGTGCGGCTGAACTTCCACTCAATCAGCTCTTTAATTTCATTTCCACAATACCTCGAGAGTGTACTGATTATACTGGTAGGTACATACAAAAATGGCAAACTGTTTGTCTGCAGCATCTGCTTTGAAATTATAATCTGTTGAGGATAACTAAACAGTTGTATTTGCTTCTATTATCATCTTATTCTTTGTTTCGCATCACGTTTTCCATATAGGACCACTGAGGGCTACAGTCCAGAAATGGCTTCTTCAGAAAAAAGAATGTTCTGGGAGGAACACTTTGTTGGATGAGCTTATTGATTTCCCGAACACCTTCATGAAGCACACGGGTGTAGAGGGGTCGTATTTATATGATGACGAGGATGTGGGTGCATGGGAGGCTGAAGCACGGAGGTGGGCCAGGACCCTTCTTCTTGTAACCTCAGAGGAACATCATTTTGAGCAAATATATACGGTATATTTGCTTGTCGCCTGCATTTATGTCTCTAGAAAGCATACAATGCTATTGAGTAAATATGTTCTCTTTGGATATGAGTATTATGCTCATTTGTGGAAGCTGAATGCATAGCTGGCCTGGTCTGTCACTTATCAGTAGACCATGATACTTACACCTGCATTGAACTTATGTTTTCCCTCTTGTGCAATTGAAATTAACTTTTGCTTAAAATATCCCCTTTTGCAGTTCCTGAAGGAATGTGGTAACAAGCTTTCTGAACATTCTCCAACGAGAAAATGTGTTGACGTTAAGTTTTTTATCATCATTATATGCTTGATCGAGGAGCTTCAAGTGAGAAAGAAAAAGCTTGTTCACCAAAATAATGCCATCGCTGGTGGAGGTTCAGATATGACAAATGGATTAGAGCACTGTGCTCTCACCCAGAATTTCGAAAAATCGTTGCTTTTAGTTCTGGTAACCTTTTTCTTCTTTATAAAATGTAGCTTCTGACCCTTTCTCTAGTGGGCCTTTATGTATTATCTTTCATATGTCTTACTGTAGGAAAATATGGTGGCTTTCAGCAAGCAATCTTGCTCAGTTTTCTGGTTAAAAAATACAGAAAACATGGATTTACCATGTTCTATTAAAGGAAAGCTCGGAGGTCCAAGTCAGCGTCGTTTAGCTACTTTTATAACCTCTTCAGTGTTGCAGTGTGTATGTCCCTGCCTAATAATTTTAGTTGAGATGATAGCATTTAGCTATCTGGTTGGTTATATTAATTGCTTGTAAAAGGTCCCATTTAGCATGTTTCATGTTGTCTTCCAGAGATAGTGTTATCTTACTTATGCAGCAAATATGATGCAAATATATTTTTCAGGGATGTAGTAGAATAACTGATTTGAAGGGGATTACTATGTCGCTGTGCTAATCAAACACATTTTTCTTTTTGTACTGTTCTTTCTAACCATGCTAATGTCGTCAAACTTAACTCTTGCAAGTTGCAATTGTGGAGTGTATATTCTTCAATAGTTCAATTGATCAGAATTTGTGTTTCTCTTCTATTCTCCATGTACCATGCAATAATATCACTACTGTTCATAACCCCCCTCCCCCCTCCCATGACTCAGTTCTGGAGAAAGTAATATAGATCTCCTGTTAGAGGGTACCACATTTTACCTTTGCTTTAAAGTGCCCCACACCATTTAATCATATAATTTTGCTAACTTATTGTAATATTTCACAGATTTGGTCTGTAAGGTGCGTTAGTTCTATTGTTTCATGGTGTAACCACTACACCTTTGATGTTTCTCTTCATTCAGCATTTTCATTCCTCTGGGAATTCTGTTGGGAAGTGATCCAGCATTGTACTTATGCAACTGAGGTTGGTTGCTTTTTTAATGTTTGGCTGAATATTTATTTGTCAGTGGCTTGCAGTTTCTCTACACTAGTATTAATGGCTGATTAATTCTTTTTTTTCCTGACAAGACTGGAGCTGAAGTTCACCTGGCAGCTTATGAAGCTCTAGCTTATGTTCTAGCAGCTCTATCTACTGCTCCCTTTTCTCAGTTTCTGGATTTTGTGGAAACAAAGCAAAAAAATCAAACCATCATATTATCATTGGATCTTCTGGCGACCACTTTTCTTGGTAATATCAACAATCTCCTTACAAATGGAATCTTAACACGAAGCAGACGAGCTGTTTTAATGTGTTGGAAGGTGATAACTCTTGCTTCCCCTTGTAGTGTGCATGCCTCTGTTCTGTAGATACAAAATACATTATTTCAACAGCTCCTAATTATTGATTTTGATTTAGTGGCTTTGTGTAGACTCGCTTTTATCCATTTCTTGCTGCTGTGATGAGAATGAATCTCAGATGAAGGCATTAGGCTCCTTTTATTCAGATTCAACCCTCCAATCCATCTTTCTTGATATTACTGAAAGGCGAGTATAACATTCCTTTGCAGTTTCTTTATTCTTTATGTATAGTTGGTAAACCAAATCGTGGGAGTATTGCCTGAGGAAATGTTCAAAACCCCACTCACTACTTCTTTACCTATATTTGACGGACCCTAGCATGGTTGATAGTTGCAACATTTTCAGTACATTTTTCCCGAGCGTAATTTTGTGAATATTTATAGCATTTCTTTACTAATTCAGTACCCAAGTTATCTAAAGGAGTGAATAATAGCATTCAATTGGTCTTTTTTTCTAGTAATAGATACTGGTGTTATGTTTAAAGTTTGAACATGGTTATATTTTTCTTTCTTTCTTTTTATCTTATTTTCTGTAATACTTCAACTTACATTTGTGAGGTACTTATTGATGTATCTTTGTACTTGTATCTGACTTATTTATTTTTAATCTTTGCAGTCTTGAAAATGCTGGTGAGAATTCTGTTGTATCCATCCTTAGATGTGTGAGGTCTGTTTTGGGGCTTATACACTTAAATAGGAGCAATCGAAATGTATCCTCTCTGGGCATCAATTATGAGGTACTATTTGTGGTGCCTTTTGTGTGTGTGCCACTAACTATTTAATGTCTAAACCCTAGCTGCTTACCTAGAAGGTATCCACATGTTTATTCTTGCGTTGGCTTTATGCGTCAGCGTCACACCCAGTGGTACTATATTCACATGAACAATCTTACTCCCTCCGATCCATATTACTTGTCGCTTAAAACGGATGTATCTAGCACTAAAATACGCCTGGATACATCCATTTGAGCGACAAGTAATATGGATCGAAGGGAGTATTAGTTTTCAACATATCAACAGTCAAAGTTAAGGAAGTTGGACTGTTTGACAGCTTGAGTTTTTAAATATAAAACGCCATATAATTTTGGATGTATGGTTAAGTTTTTTCCGTCAACTTTGGCTTGTTTTTATGGCATTGATATCTCATGTTTATTTGATGCAGATGATGATGCAATTGGTAAAGTCTTCCTGGGTCTTGCACCTTAGCTGCAATAAGCGCCGAGTGGCACCAATTGCTGCACTACTGTCCGCAATATTGCACCCATCAATCTTCCCCAATCTGGAAATGCACCAGACAAATGAAAAAGGGCCAGGCCCTTTGAAATGGGTCAGTTCTGACATATGTCCTGTATTAAGTCACTGTCCTTTTGTCTTTTTGCTTAATACATTCTTCTGCGCCCCCCTCCCCCCGCTCTGAAAACTGTAGAGGAGGCCCTGACAGTATATTATTGTTCTTAATTGAAGGGGTAGTAGAAATAAATGGCTACTTGCTGCTGGCGTTGTGTCTTTTCATTGCCTGTTCTGCTAAAGTAGCACTGTTTTGTTATATGCGTGACCTGTGTATAATACTTAGGCATGATTTTTGTTATTTTTCACTGGCAAGCCTTCTCATATGATTCTTGTTATATATCTTACGAATGACTAAATGAAATCTAACAACTGCAAATCCTGGCCTGTTCTAGAGGGAATCAGGAGAACACTAGAATGCTGAGTAACAAAAGTGGTGGTCCACAAAATTTCGTCACCTCACTTTCACCTGTTCCCCAGCTTGATCTTGTTCTGTTCTGTAAATAGATTAGATAACATCTTTATGTAATTTGTCAACGGATAATAAAGTTGTTCTTTTTTTAGTACTACTTTTTTGCATATTATAACTGATAAGACATGATGTACCACTGTAACTCTTTTCTTTTTCCAGTTTGTCGAGACTCTTCTTAATGAAGGTTCAAAGAGTCCTCGAACTATTCGCCTAGCAGCTTTGCACTTGAGTGGTCTCTGGTTGATGTACCCCAAAACTATTAGATTTTACATGGAGGAACTGAAGCTATTAGCATTATATGGATCTGGTATGTTATACAATATATTTTCTAATAGTTTATTTATGTTCGTCTTCTTTCTTTCCGCTCGTGCCTTTGTAATAAGGCCTGGTGATATGCTGTTGTATATTCTAACTTTCTTTACATATGAACTTAAAAAATAGTGGCATTTGATGAAGATTTTGAAGCTGAACTGTCCGAAAATCACGAGGCAAGATTTGAAGTTTCCATGCTAGCGCAAAGTCCAGACCGTGAATTCACAGAGGTAAACCTTGAAACCTGGGGGTACAAGACGTATATATTACCTTCATAAGTTAATCATTATAATTACTGTGCTTTTTTCAACTGTTCATTTCTTAAGAAGAGTATTGCAATGTAATGGAATAGGGCGTAGTGTACACTCTAATTTTGTTTGTTTTGTTTTTAACTGTTATAGCACTAATGGCATGAAATAATTCGAACCTTTTCCTTTCTTTTAAATCACCAACCTAGCAATTAACTTACAGTTTAAATGCGTTGCCAATTTTATTGCAGGTGTTCATTAATACGGAATTGTATGCCCGTGTTTCAGTTGCTGCTCTATTTCATCAGCTATGGAAGCAAATCAAAGAAAAGAGTAAATTGGAGACAGAAGAAGCTCTTCAATGTGGCAAACTATTTTTACTGAAACTTCTAGATTCAGCGGTACCGTTTTCAGACTTAAGTTCTATCTATGGACCAGGATTTGCCATCCTATGCAATGCTGTCTAAAGTTTTCTATATGCTGTCATTGTTTCTTACTCGACAACCAGTATGGTTATACCACGTCAAAGACTTTGGATGCCTTTCTACATATTTCCAATGAATTTTGATGTGCCAAATACCACTTTAGCAACTATGCAACATACAACCAGATTCTGAAACTTGTCTGATGTTACAAACTTGCCGATCATGCTTACTTCTGAAGTCCTGCTTAAATGGGTGATATTTTCTGTCTTTACAGGTGAATGACAATGATCTCTCGAAAGAACTTTACAAAAAATACAGCAGTGTAAGCATGTTTCTTTGTATCGAAAACCTTGCTATTTTGCACCATATTTCTGAAACATCCAGACTTATCAGGTACATAGGCGGAAAGTTCGTGTGTGGCAGATGATATGTGTTTTGTCACACTATGTAGAGGAAGACATAGTTGAGAAAGTGACATCTAGTGTACACACCTGTCTTTATGTAAGGATATTCTTACTCTTATGTGCTTTGCACTTTTACTTTATGAAGTTGTATATAATATTAACATATATGTCTAGACTTTCTGTAGGTTGCTTCAAACAAGTCGAATAGTCTGAGTTTTCTCTTTGGTTATACAAACCTGTCTCAAGTTTAAATTCTTAAGGATCTAGAATATTTAGAGATCAATTTATTTCCCATGTATAGTTTCTATTTTACTGCAGTGCAAGGTCAAATGACACACTTTTTGTCTGTGCAGAGAAATAACCTACCTGCTGTCCGGCAGTACTTGGAGACGTTTGCTATACTTATTTACTTAAAATTTCCAACACTGGTGAGAGCTCCTTCATGTCAATGCTTGTTGACCTGTGTGACCAGTACACACTTCTTTGGGTGTCTTGTCTCTAACTGTTGACCTCTCTGATGATTATTATTTGCAGGCTGAAGAACAACTCGTTCCTATTTTTCATGATTACGGGATGCGACAACAGGTGAACATTTAGTGAGATGTCTTTCCATTTGTTTTGAGGATGTCCTTCCATTTTGGTCTGTATGTTTATACATCTCTTTGCAGGCACTATCTTCATATGTTTTTATAGCAGCAAACGTGATCCTCCATTCAAGGGAGCTGGTTGTCCAGAGAAACCATCTGAATCAACTGCTTCCTCCAATAATTTCATTTTTAACATCCCATCACCACAGTCTACGTAGTTTCACTCAGGTAAAACTATGTACTTAAGATTTATGTGGAGCTACATTCTTCTTAAGCTTTATATTGTATTAGTCAACTGAAGATCTGTATTGTACCACAGCTACTTGTCCACACTGTTTTTTCCAAGTTGTGGCATATTTTGCAACTAGAAAGCTCAGAAAATCCATCCATCGAAAGAAGATGCTTTCAAGATTTGAAAAAATATCTGGCAGAGAATACCGACTGCGCACGGTACATCAACATACTTGGGCTATACTTCTCTCAATGATAAAACTTCTCTCAGTGTACCATCAAGAGTTCACTGATAGAATTCTTCCCCAACTAATACTGCCAACTTATATACCTTACTTCATGTCCTTCTGTTAATCTAAAATGGTTTTAATATAAAATTTTCCTTCTTGAGTGTCCGTATCATCCATATATGTTTTGATTACAGGCTCAGAGTTTCAATTGAAGGTTTTCTTGATGTTTTTGATCCCAATACATCTGGGACTCCGCCGGGAATATTTACAGCTCGCATCGAGGTTCATTGTATTCTCTGTCTCCTAGAAATTTGAGGACACTGTTCATTTTGTCAGGAAATGAATAACATAAAGGACTCTAGGGCCGTTGTTATCGTTTTTTATGCGGCACTGAACCTTTCGGCATTTCTGTTATAATTCTGAATATGACTTTTTTATGCAGTCGTCTGGCTTTGAATGTGTTCCAGTGTCGGTGTTGGAGCGAGTAAATAACTTTCTGAATGTAAGCACTTGAACTTGAGCTATCTTGTAGTGTTGGCTTGAAACTGCACATCCCTAATTATTTAGCTGTATGTATCATCAGGACGTGCGGGAGGAGCTGAGGCATTCTATGATAAAGGATTCAGCAACAATCAAGAATGAGGGTCTGGCGGTGAGTAAACTCGAGGAGGGCACTAACGAGAAGATAATAGGTAGTCAAGATTTCCAGAAGAAGATCATACCCCACCGGAACTCGGA
>CBMN010090035.1:0-14186 GCA_000582825.1 Hordeum pubiflorum | reverse complement strand
TTCTGCTACGGCCTCAAACAATGTGTGCAGGGTTCCCAAACCCACCGTTCGGGTGCCACTTGGTACACCGTGCCACTACCTACCGTGTCATAGCCACCCCTAAGGTTAGCGCTACGCACGGCCCCCAGCATATCCTGCGAACACCAGAAGCTAGCTGTAACTCCTGGACAGAGTATGAGGCGATTAATAAGCCGAGAGGGGCCGAGTTACCGGAACCCAATGTGTGGTAGTAGCTAGTCTTGGATCACATACACGAAACTCAGTTCTTAAGGACGGTTCCAATGAGACAAACCGCCATGTACTCCTACATGGCCTCGCATCGCTACCTTTACCCAAACAGGTTCAAAACTTAACTCTCGTCATCAGAACACAATCATTTCACTCCGGTTCATCACCAAATGAATCAGACCTAACACAACTCTAAGCATAGCAGGGATAATGTCACAACATGGCTCAAGCATCTACCAGGCATGTTAGGTTACTTGGTTCAACTATTTACTATGACAATGACAGGTCATGTAGAGGAATGGATTCAACTACCGAAATAGATAACAGTTGAAATGTTATTGTCCTAATGCAACAAATGAGAGAATGGGATTGTATTGGAACGTTCAATGAGGGTTGCTTGCCTTGCAGGTTGGTAGCAGGGTACTGCCCTTCAGCTGGATACTCACGTGTATCCTCGAAAGCAGAACCTACCACGGAGACAATACCGAAGGAGCAATCAATACATGGCAAATGAAACAGTATGATGCATGATCATGACATGGCAAAATGAAGTTGTATGAGCTAATGCATCTATCAACGGATTAGATGAAGTTGGTTTGAATCAAAGTTCAAATTCAAACTCCACATATGGTATTTCAAATACCTTTTAATTTATTTGACCTGATGAGCATGTTTAACTTGTTTTGTCATACATGAAAATGGTACCAATGGATAGATTGGATTTTCCTGATCAGTTTTCATATATAAATCTTTTCCATCTAAGCTATGGTTGATTTATTATGAATTTTAGAAGTTTAAATCATCTTCTAGAATTTATCTAATTGTTTTGATTTAGAGTAATTCCAGAAAATACATATTGTTGCATGCCCGTCTGGGTATAGCCATGCTGCGTGTGGGTGCAGTTGTCAGACTGGGTGGGATCCGAGTCGTCCACCTACCCGTCCTCATAGCACCCCCTACCCCACCTCCGTCGCGGATGATGTCGAACATCTCCCTATCTGCACCATCATATGCCTTCTCCCCCGCTTTAGGAATAGCAACGAATAGTGTGTTGACACCAATCTGCTCTACGCGAGCCGTCCACGCCCGAACGAGCTATGGAGAAGAACACTCCGAGAAGAGCAATGGCGCCGCGTTTATGTCGACAATGTAAGGCACATACCCTACTGTTGTTGCCATGGCGGCGTCTGGATGGTGGGCGACACCATCGGAGCTCCGCGACCCTGGCCACGACCTCCACCACGTCCGTGACCACCACGCCCGCCGCCGCGAACGCCATCAGCACACGCTTCGCCATCCTTCCACTTTATGAGTGTTTCCTCCTTTGCGGCGCTCGTTTTGACATAGTGATTTTGCCGTGTCGCCGATTTGATATTTCGGGAGAGCATGATGCTCGGATCACACCTCCACCACCTCTATCTCCGGCAGGTTCTCATCCGGTTCCATGCGTCGGCGGCGGGGGCAAAGAAAAAAAATGGAAGAAAAGCGCGAGAATTGGGTGCGACAGGAAGGAATAAGAGACTAGGGATTTTTGAGCGGAAACAATGCAGGATGCTACAAAAGCACGGGCCCTGACATCCTTTAGGGTGGTACATTGATGTAAGAGTCCAACGAGTCTCATGTCGGCACTCCCGCAATGCCCCTCGCATTTGGTTCCAGTTTGCGGGAAACACATGGTCCATACTGCTCCCGGACGGATGGGGGTCGGCGTTGGATGGCTTTCGGGGTCTGGACAACTATGTCGGCACGGATACTTCCGGTTTGTGGGTCGGCGTTGGAGATGCCCTTACTATGGTTCACTTCGAACGAAGTGGTTCTAAGTTTGAATCCCAGCATCAAACCTTCCTTTTTGGGTTTTATAGAAAAGGAAAAAAAACAAATGGGCCGCCTAGCGCGGGGATGTGCGCCAGTTGACGAAATAGCCTTTGAGGGCATGTACAATGGTTGATAAGACAATCTTATCTTAAGCCTTGCATGTAATTTAGAGACGACAAGAAAATATGTCTACAATGGGTTATCTTTTAGCTTTTTCTTAAAAAACTACTTGTTCCTAAAAAATGTGATGAGACATATTGTACTAAAAAAATAATCTCTTAATTAAAAGAAGACAAGCCTTATCTTATGATTTTTGTCTCCTTCACCTCAGCATTTATCTTATGTGGCATTTTTAAGATAACACCATTGTACATGCCCTAACCGGCGCCTTTGGCGCCAAATAGGAATGCCTGGCGAAGTGCTGCGATCACTAAAAACGGACGAAGCAAAGGAGAATCGCTCAAAAACAAGGCATGCGTCAAACAGGAAAACGCTCCTATCCCATGTAATCTTAGCGATTGCACATAATTTTAGCTAGACGGAGGGGATGGTAAATAGGCCTGCCGCCCGTTACAGATAGTGTTTATTTTCAAAATAAATAAGAAAATATATGTTGTTAACCTATTACAAAACCACTCAAAACAATCTATTACCAAATTATACAATGGAATCTGAGAAATAACTTGATCATTTTTCCTATTTTAATTTACTGCATTTGATCTCTTTTTTTTGGCTGCCTGCAAACGAAAATAGTAATTTAATTTTCCAAATTCATATTGTATACATGTAGGTGTGTAAATGCTTGTTCAAACTTTTGTAAACTTATCAACACGGATTTGTAGTGTCATCATATGATTCCTCACAAAAACATTCTACACCTACTAAATATGTATCCGGCGCAAAAAAAAAACTACTAAATATATAAGAACCACAAAAATGTTTATAGGAATAAATGATTGCTTACAAAAGAATTGAAAATATGAATCGGTCAAAAATAAATAAATACACAATACCAAACTATGTTGGTTACATTATAATTGTATTAGTGTCCAATATCCACATTTTCTCCTTGCTTCTCAAAGCAAAATGGCATAGCCATGTATATAAAAAAAATCCCATCCGCTTGCACGTTTGATCGTATCACAAAATGCAATGTTTCGCCACCGTATGGTATTATCTTCATGCAGCCGGAAGAGAAGATCCTAACACCGTGTCTTTTGCCTTAATTGCCTGATTCAAATAAAAGAACAATAAGAGAGATCACACATTGTTGTGCAAAGGAGAATTTACGGTGATACACAAATTGCAAGATCTTGAACTTACCTCCTTCTCCCAGTTTATAGAAAGTACGATCCACATGAGCAACACAAGCTTGGTGAGACTACCACAAACGATGCCGAGCCAAAGCCCCTATTGGAACCACAATTCTTTTTTAAAATGCAAATTCATGTGGTCAATGACATATAAAGTTCATTCTGACATAGTACATACCATCCCGTTCATATGCAAGACGAATGCAAGCAACACGGCCAAGGGGATGCCTGCCAAGTAGAACGCGGCGAGGTTGACACGCGCACCAATCTTCTGCTCACCACATCCATAGAGCACACCTGTATGTGATGTTCAGACAAAGATCATGTCATTATGTTGGAGATTGTTGTAAATCTGTGACAATGTGGGGAATTTCATCTATGCACCTGAAAGAGATGTGTGGATTCCATCTATGAAGAAAGATATGGCGAGGACAGGTATCATCCTGGCAATGTATGTCACGACTTCTTCCTCGTTGCTGTACATGTAGCCCCAAAATTTGCGTAGAGAAATCATTGTGATGGAGATCACTGAGCCGGCAAACAGGGCCATCCATACGACCAGTCTAGTAGCCAGCTTCGCTGCATGAGGCCTACCGGCGCCAAGTTCATTGGAAACGCGTGTGCTGTATGGTATATTATGCAGGAAAATCAGCGAGACTACTCAGCATATATAGCTACATTTTGTTTATGAACTGCACTGTACCTTATGGCTGTGCAGAGACCAGATGGCACCATGAACATGAGAGCACCAGTGTTAAGACTGCAGGATTAAATAGTGCACAGCTTAGAATGAGGGAAAGGGCAAAAAAATGTTGACATATTGTAGTTGTAGTAAATGCACAATGTTGTCTTGAGAGTTGAGATTACCATATTGACAATACTGAGGTTTCAAGCTTAGGATTAGGCAGAAGACCAGACAGCAGCACAAGCAGTTCAAACGACCACCACTCCAAGCTGCAATAATTTTTCATTAGTGAGATGAGATATGCATGCATCCAAGGATCAAGTAGACTTGTTGAGGATTTCGTCTCACCAAACCATCATGGCCGACGGGACGGCGAGCTCTGCGAACTGGCGCAGCTCCTTGAAGGCCTCCATGGAGAACCCAGTCCACGTTCTGTTGCATACACCGGACAGCCTCGTGTACAGGGACAGTATGGCCAGGTTTGTGGAGTAGGAGACGGCGGTTGCCAGCGCCGCGCCTTTGCTGCCCATGCCCGCCTTGTGCACCAGCGTCCAGCACACGGCGACGTGGCTCAGCGACGTGACGGCGGAGCTGGCCATGACCGGCATGACGATGCTCTGCGTCTGCAGGAACTGGATGTGGCACGTGAGAGGGACGTAAGGGACGAGGGCCGGGATGAGCCACCGCACGTAGGCGCCGGCCTCGGCAGCGATGGCCGGGTCCTGGCCGAGGAGTAGGAGGATCCGGGCGGTGTTGGCCCAGACGAGTGCGATGGGGACGCAGGCGAGTGCGAGCACCAGCATCGCACGCTGCTTGTAGACGCCGAGGAGGTGGTACTGCCGCGCGCCGAACGCCTGCCCGCACAGGGTGTTCAGCGCGCTCGCCAGGCCGACAAGCAAGCTGAAGCCGGTGACGTTGGCGAGGGAGGTGGCGAGCGAGGCGCCGGCGAGGGGAAGCTCGCCGAGGTGGCCCACGAACATCACGGACACCAGCTGCAGCGCGCAGCGGAGGATGCCGCTGGCCACCAGCGGCCCGGCCAGCCGCAGCAGCCGCTTCGCCTCCGACGCCGCCGCATTCTGATCCCGCTCCACGAGAAGGGGCTGCTCGTCTACCCTCGGGTTCTCCATTCTTGTCAGCTTCAGCTGAGAACTGGACTCAGGAGTAATTAGGATTGTGAGGAAGCAGGGGACAAGTAAGGTATTTATGGGCAAGGTGCGTAGCAGATTACTACTCCGCTGCTTCCTTACAATCTGTGGAAAGATTATACGGAATATATGTTTGTATAGATTATAAAATCATCAGTGGTGGTGATAGGTTAAGCGTGGCTGCCAAGCATCAGACGTTGGTTCGGAGCAACCATGTTTACGCACGAGGAGAGTTCCTCCTCTTCTCAGTTAGTATTAAAATTGCTTAGATGACAGTGAGATGATGCGACTAATAAGTAGTAAATGGAAGACTGGGAGTAGACCAAACAGCAACAGACAACATGAAATGCTACTTGGAGGCCACGCTTTGACCCATGTTCTATAGGACGGTTCCAAGACCAGCGGATAGTGATTTGATTGTTTTTCCATAAGGGCCTCTTTGATTCGCATGATTCTCATAATGCAGGAATAGGAAAAACGTAGGAATAGAGTGTCACGTCCTTTTCTATCCTACAGGATTTGAAAGCGAGTTTGATAGCACAGGAAAAACAAAAGAATTCTACAAAGAGTTTTGAGTGGATGAAAATTTTCTTCCAAAATGTAGTACAAATGAATCCTATGAAAAAATTTCAAAGGATTTCAATCCTACGAATCAAACGGCCATCGTAGGAAAAAAATCCTAAGGATCCAAATCCTCCAAAAATCCAATGAAATTCCTTTGTATCAAAGAAGCCCTAAACATGCCTAAAAGCATGCCTTATTTTATTAGATTAGCACATATGTCCGTGGGTTGCAACGGAAGAGAATTGTGTGTGTGTGTGTGTGAGAAGCAACGGGAGAGATAATTGATTTGTCCATCAAAAAAGGTCACCGCAACGAGGAGCCGCAGTCTTCTCCCGGATCATGTTTTTCCTTTGAGATCTTGATAATGGTGGGGTTGGTCAGCGTGGCGGCGACCACTAAACTGATGTTTTTTTCCTCTAGGTCCACCTCCGTCTCGGGGTTCTGGATGCCTCCTCATTTGGTTGTTGCCCGGCAACCTTCGATGTATGGTAGCTTCGACCACTCTCTCCTACGACGCGTAACTGGACGGATTACTAGCTGTAGCGCACAAATACCATTTTATAAGCATAATCAGCGCATAATCAAGCATGCATGTCCCTTCTTTATTAAGGTTTATCTCGGCCGACCCACTGACATCCACAGAAACGGCCTGCATTTGTAAGGTACAAAAATAAAATAAAAAGCGTGTTGAAGAATCAAACTCACAACCTCTAAGACCCAACCACATGCTGCTAGTCATTCGAACAAACACGTCCTGCTAATCTATGGCCAACGTGAATATTTAAGAACATATTAAGGCGTAAGATTTAAAACATTTTTTTCTGTTTTTATTGATTCTTTTTGAACTTATAAAACCAATAATAATAACAATGAATTTCTGAATATTTTTGGAAACGTGAACAATTTCAGAAATCCTAAATTATTTTTAAAAATATGAACAATTTTTTTGAAAAATTCCGTACATTCTTTTTAAAGAACAAAATTCTAAATGAGAACATTTTTATAATTAACAACATTTTTTTAACATGAAAGTTATATAAAAACATGAAAGGAATGTTTTGCATTTGTGAATTTTTAAAATAGGGAACATGTTTTGAACATACAAAACAATTTAAGAAGATTTTTTTAATGTGAACATTATTTTAATTTTTCAAAGAATTCACAAAATTATGAAAATGTTAAATTTGAAAAAAAAACTAAATGCATTATTTAAAATTCTCTATTTTTCTAGAAAATACAAATAATTTTTGGAAAACTGTAACATGTTTTGCATTTTCAAAAAAAATACGAATGATACAAAAAATTAAAGTTCCGAATATTTTCCAAAACGGGAACAAATTTTTTTGGAATTCTGAATATTTTTCTAAAACTAGAACAAAATTTCCAATTCTCAACTATTTTACAAAAAAGGAAATTAAAATTAGAACAAAATAAGAAACAGCAAACAAAAAGAGAAAGGAATGGAAAAAAACGAAAATGGACCGGCCCAGTCTTGGGTGCTTGTGCGAAGCTCCAACACATATCAATGTAATTTAGGGCATGGGCAGGAAAATAAGTCGGTTGGCTTCGCTGGGCCACAAAGCGTGGCCATGTATGAAATTATGGTCAAACCATTCTTCCTTTTGTAGCAGATAGTATTTCTCTATGTTAAGAAATTTAGTACCACTTGGGATACTATTTTTCTTTTCGACGGTGAACAGATCAAAAAACCAGAAAGACACACCTACTTTTAATATGATTAGGTACAGATAGAAGGTCGAAAAAAGCCTCAATTAAATCCAAGGAAAATAGAAAAAGAAGAAAATTTCAAAAGAATTTGATTTTTTTAAGTCAAGATGCACAAGTGTGCCAGTTGCGTGCAAAATTTCACGCCCGGGCTTGAAAAAGAGCATGCCACAAGCCCCGTCTTCACCGTCCGGTCACTAACAACAGGCCCCATGTCATGCTGGCATGCCTCGTCAGTGTCGTGGGCATATACAAATGAGGTTTGCACCGTTCTGCCAAGTTGTCACAACAGTTTTAGGTATGCCACAAGTTCAGGCAATAAACTGGCCATCCGTGGAAAGTTCGTGCACCAATGGTGTATTTGCCTCTAAACCAACAAACTCGGACAACTTGTCTTTAAAAAAAATACTCACACAACTTCATGTGTATTATAAAAACATCTATAACAGATGCCCCAAGGACTCCACGGGGTAGTTTACCTATGTTCACAACTCGAGGTGTGTGTTATTTCGTGCCCCATTGGTGCGTTTTCCAGCTTCCTCGCTGCCTCTTGTGCCGCCTCGCCTCTCCATGTCCCTTCAAGGAATCTAACAATATATATAACAACTGCCCCAAAATACGACATTGAAGAACAATTTTAGGGCACCAAAAAGTGAGTTTTAGGGCAGACAAAAATGTTCTTCTCCAATAGGTGCCCTAAAATAGGGCACCATTACTACAAAAGCTAATGTAAATTAGGGCATCCAAAACATCCAAACTACGTGATCACATTTCCTATTTCGATCCAAACTTTCAAACATTCTTTGACATATCAAATTGAAATTCAAATCAACATCAAATTCAACTTAGGAAGGAGCGGTAGTCACAAAACAAAGTTGACATTTGGATAGATAGATATTCATCATGTTTTCTTCTGTGTGCTTATTTTTGTCGATGGATCAATTCCATTCATGATGAAAATTGACCCGTGATTAAACAATCCACTGATACATACAGGTCATGCTTATCTTGCTCAAATCCACTCCTCCATGTTGATGTTGAATTATAGCAACAAAAAGGGCGCCGATTCTAGCAACCACGCGACCACTTCCCATGATAATTTTACATGAAGAAAGATCAAGTATCGCTATAGTTCCCCTGTCAGGTTCATTCTACACCACACAGGTCTTCGGTATTTTACATGGAAAAAATCATCAATTTTGAGAACAGTTCATTGTTTTTGAAAAAAGATCACAAACTTGAACTAAAGTTCGTGGATTTTGGAAAAAAAAACTTCGTTGATTTTAATGGAACAGTTTGTGAAATTGAAAAAAATCATCAATTTCGAAAAAAAAACAAGAATTTGTAAAAAAATCGAGTAAGATTTTTTTTAAGAAACCATCTAGAAAAATGTGCAACGAACCAGGAAAAAACCATTTTAGCAAGCTTCTAGAAGCTTCCCAAAACCGGAGGCTTTCCGCGAACCAAGAAAGAATAAAAACAAATGAAGCAGTATGATTGCACACGCGTTAGTTGTGCCTTGGTTATTGTGGGTTAGACTTAACAAACAGATCGCGAGTTTGACTCACGATGACACACCTTTTTTGCAGTCTAACAAAAAAAGGCGCAAATGCGTCGGCCCAGGGCGGAGGAGTGGTGTGCGTCCGTTTACAAATTGCACAATAATGGGTGCCTGAAGGGCCAAATAGAAAATACCCCTTCCATTCCTAAATATAAGTCTTTTTAGAGATTTCACAAGGGACTACATACGAATGTATATAGACATATTTTAAAGTGTAAATTCACTCTTTTTGATCCGTATGTAGTTCATAATGAAATTTCAAAAAACACTTATATTTAGGAACGAAGGAAGTACATGTTTATGTGCCTTCCTGGGTAGCGTGTACAAAGGAAGGAGAAGGCTGTCGTGGGCAGGGATCTAGATGGACTTCATTGGGAAACTCTTGGCCCAAGAATGAAAATATAGAAAAAAAGAGGAAATAGGAGGGCAAATGGGCCAAGCCAATTCGGGTGGACGTGATGGAGGGAGAGTAGAGGAAGGCCAGAAGTTGAGACATGTCTCAATTCAAATTTTCAGGAGTGTTTTTTTATGAACTTTCATATTTAAAGAACTACAGGCAAATGATAATGGCCCTTTATGATTGCCAGACTTATTCCTAGAAGATCAGAAAATGCACATATAGGTACAATAACATATAGAATGCAGGAAATATATTTGCATGTCGTATAAATTTTATAAATAGGGTTTGTCTTTATTTGTAATCATTTAAGATCAGTATATGCTCCCAAAAATGGTTAGGGTTTTATAAATACCAAAAATGTTTTTTAATCCAAATATTCAATTGATCCCTTTTATATACTCCATTTGCCATATTAGTTGTTGCTCAAACAGATGTATCTAGCACTGAAATGCGTCTAGTACATCCGTTTCAGCGACAACTAATATGGAATGGAGGGAATACTTCCTTCGTCCAGAATTACTTGTCGCTCAAATAGATGTATCTAGACGTATTACTGTGCTAGATTCATCTATTTGGCACATGAATGACAGAAGTGCCAATTAGGAGCTCTAGCATGGGTGCACCAATTATATCTCGCACGGGGGCATCTGCCAAGCACAATGAAACACGAGTTGGGTATCCATTTGATTATTGTGAAATATTCATACAAAAAGTTAACTTGAAATCATGTTTCAAGTTTGGTGTTCTGTCTTATCAAAGTGGACTATTCTTTTAGTGGGTGGCGATGTCCCATTGATGACAAGTCGGTGGCGGTTAATTTGCTTATATTGAAGTTATGTGATTAAAATATTGTGTAGGTATTGTGAGAGTGTTTACATGTGGTGTCTGTGCGCGCGCGCGCGAGTAAGTTTGGGTTGTTCTCAATTTATAACGAAAAAATAATCTGGTCCTAGCTGTCAATTGTTTTTCCACAATTGTGATTTGTTTGGCACGTAAATTTTAGGCATCTAACTTGTTGTTGTAGTGACTCCGGCCCTATCCGAGGTCCCATATCCTATCCAAAATTGCACGCCATTTAAGCGGTCAAGAAAAATCAAAGGCCAGTCAACCCAATTTAAGATGGTCAACAATAGTCAAAGCAGGCTCCCATGGGTCCAAGCATGCCACCCGGTCATCAGAAGTCCAAGCAAAGCTCCATAGTCAACAAGTCATGTAAAGAATACCATAAAAAAACAATATGTCAAAGACAGAGGCAACAGAGTAAAGAGACCAAATCCCAAGCAAGAAGTCGTTCATACGGTGGAGGGAATCAGCCCCAGATGGGCCTCCTCCCCCTCCTAGCCTAACTAGGGGCATATAGGCCGAAGAATAAAAGATTACATACTTCTACCCTCCCACCTCCTCTTTTCAAGTGTAGCCTTGGTTGTTTATCAAGAACGCCTAGGCTATATAAGGCCTTTCATGAGCCCGTAATTCACTCACTCTCTACTTGAGTGAATTCAAGAGGACGATTATTCTTTCCTCTTCCTTCTAGATCTCTCATGCAAGCATGCAAGATTGACAATAGAGGCAGAGACCCCGAAAATGGAGGCATTCTACTAAGGTTGTCGGGGTCGTGGGACTCCGGAAACGGAGACACTTAAAGTGTCCCGTGCACCAGACACAACCCTCGGCCACTTTCTAGAGACGCGAGACCCTGGAAATGGAAGCATTCTAGTGTCTTCTTCGATTCGTTAACACCGCATGATTTTTCTTTGGTTGCATCCGTTGTTGCCAGAAATACCATTGACAAACCTGCCGGATCTGAAGTCATGTCCAAAAAATAACAACAGAAAGGATCAAGTCTACATATGTAAGATTATGACTGTATGAGACCTTAACCATCTATGCATAAATGTTCATGTACTCTGTGTTGTTGTACTAACAGAGGCAACCATGGACATTGTATCACTAATCTCGTGATTTCTAGCGCCGACACACATGCTAAATAGTTCTACGGCTATGGCCACGGTATGACCCAGACATGGCGATCTTGACTGCATGTAGGATGGAGTAGATAGATAGGAAACGATAGCAGATCAAGAAGAAAAGTGCTTTGAGATTCGTAAATGGCACGTGGCAAATTCTGGATACGGCCGACTTAATAGAGAAAAAACTTGGTCTCACAAAATTATTTTTTCTCAACTCATATTTCAACATTGTGACCTCTTCAACACCTGCAAATTTAGGCAAGTAACTAATTAACCAATGTAATATTACTTTGTGTGTAAACAACAATTTCGTTAAAAATCTGACATCAAACTTTTAACATTTTCATGGAAAGGCTAAAATCTGATGTCAGAAGTTTAGCCATAACAGATCGAACGTTTTTCAGGACAATTTATATTGACGCGAGAATGTCAAATTTAGTTTGCAAGCCTGGCAATATCCTTGCAAAAAATGTATTGGGACGAATTTGTCATGCTCGTCAACTAAACTTGCCATCCGCGACGAACACAAGTTGTCATGAAAATGTTTGTTTTGTCATACCTAAATATCTGTCGTCCAGTGGATATCCGGAGCCATAAACAAAAGCTGATTTCCACAAAAAAAAAACTGATTTTATTTTATATATTTTTTTGAACACAGTACAGACGAAAGCACTCATATACACGCGCATACACTCACCCTTATGAACGCGCACGCGCACACCTTACCCTCATGAGCACCTCCGAGAAACTGAGCCGACATATCATCTTGAGATTTACGAATTCACCGTTGACGCCTCGTCATCGACGAGAATATCTCCTCCCACTGAATGCGCATCGNNNNAAATCCTGAAATAAATCCAGAAACAATGCAAGCGTCAGAACTTGAACCCTGATGGACTGAAAATACCTGTCCCTCTAACCATCCAACCACAGGTTTTGTTTTGAGAAAGCTGATTTGGTGCATGCCTTTCACGGTTCGAGTACCCATGCTCGGAAAGGTCAACGGAATTCAGTGCAATTTGCAGACAAAATTTAAGATCGATCACAAGAGCAGGCGACTGATCACATCGAGCCTTATTTTTGTGGGTAGACGAAAATGAATCGCCATAAACTTAGATGATGATAATAATGATTGATGATCCATATGTTTCGGCTACTAGTTTTCGGCGATCCAAAATTAAGCGAGCATATTGGCCAAAGTACTACTGTTACAGTTTACAGTACTACTATTACTACTAGTACATCACTAGCGCGATCGAACTAGCTCAGGAGGAGTACACGGTTTACTAGTCCCCTACTGTACATGCATCAATGGTACAAGTACAAAGGCGGCCGGCAGGCCGGCCAGGGCGCCGTGCTGCGCGCCGACGTACGGATCAGAAGGACGGCACGACGCCGTAACCGAAGTCGAGCAAGTAGGAGGTGGAAGACGGCACGGCATGGGCCTCCGCGTCCAAGTCGTCGCCGTCGGCGTCCTGGTCGGTGCGCTTGGCGAAGCGGCCCTTGACGCGCGGCCTGGACTCGGCGTAGGCCTTCCTGGATGCGTACCGGATGGTCTTCTCGAACCGGCGGTTCTTCCTCTTCTCCCGGTACCGCATCAGCCTCGCCACCCTGCCCTCCCCGGTCACCGCCACCGGCCGCTCCGGCACCGTCAAGTACCCCATGTCCACCGGCGAAGCCTGCTGCATGCTCACGCCGTGGCTTGGCGGGGCTGCGGTGTACGCGGGCATGTACGCTTGCGGCTTGGGCCGGGTGAACTCGAGCTCGAAGCTCCCTGCGCCGCCGCGGATGGCCTCCGGCACCACGCCGACCTCCGATGAAGAGCCCTGAAAAATATAGCCCTCTCGATCGATCAGCAAGTTGGTCTATGTACGCCAAGCAAGAAGGCGATCGGTTCGCGCCAAGGAAAAGGCGAGGCGACTAACGCTGTGCGCGCCGGAGCCGTTTGCCGTGTATGAGGAGCTGTAGGACGGCGGCGGGCCGGAGCCGTTTGCCGTGTATGAGGAGCTGTAGGACGGCGGCGGCGGCTTGGCGCCGATCCCGCACGCGAAGTCCAGATCCACGACGGCGGGTACCGCGACGGTGGCGACGCCGCTGGGCACGACGCTGTCGGCGTGGGCGAAGCGCGTGAAGTCGACGGCGAGGTAAGGGTCGACGAGGTCGGAGAAGAGGTAGTCCATCTTCCCGCCCTCCTTGCCGGCCTCCACGTTGAGGTTCAGCATGCCCCCGTGCTGGTGCAGCTGCTCGGGCACCTCGTCCCGCTCCGCCCTGGCCTCCCCGTCACCGGCGCCGCAGAACATCATGGCCTCGGCCGCCACCGCGGCGGCCTCGGGGGAGCCGATGGGCGCGATGGGCACGCGCACGTGGCGCTCGGCGAGCGGGTTGGCGTGGTGGATGTCGGCGTCGCACGCGGCGCAGAGCACCGCGGCGTCGGCCTTGCACGTGACGGCCGCGGGGCTGACCTCGCAGACCTCGCACACCCAGACGCGCTCGTGGCCCGCCCGCG
Source organism: Hordeum pubiflorum (assembly GCA_000582825.1). Lineage (NCBI taxonomy): Eukaryota > Viridiplantae > Streptophyta > Magnoliopsida > Poales > Poaceae > Hordeum > Hordeum pubiflorum. The sequence goes on along the minus strand of CBMN010090035.1, from coordinate 274 downwards.
CGTGCGCCGGGCGCGCGTCGCACCCCGTGCACAGGTACCCCGCGCAGTCCCGGCAGTGCACCGCCGCCGGCGCCGCCCCCTCGCACGCCCCGCACCGCCGGCCCCCCACGCCCCAGTACTTGCGCAGCTCCATCATAATAGCTAGCTGGTAGCCCTACGCGTCCCCGATGGATCCGCTCAGCTCCGACAGGCAGGCAATGGCGGGTGAACGCGGTGGGGGTGGTAGTGGAGGAGGGAAGAGTGATTGATCTGAGGTGAGGGAGGTGGTGGGGGA
>CBMN010089947.1:0-11602 GCA_000582825.1 Hordeum pubiflorum | reverse complement strand
GTGAGTATTCAGAAAAGATTGAAGCACTAGCTGCCACACTTGCTTCTCTAGTGGTATGTGCTTATCATGTTGATTCATATTTATATCGATATGCTAAATACTTCTACATGTAACAGTGCATACCACTGGTTCTCATGCACTTTAGTTTCTAGATGCACTTTCATTCATATATTTTTCGATGCAGCCAGAAAATGAAAATCTGGTTGATGAGAGTAGAGAACAAGACAGCTCTTATGAAAGAGAAAAGGTTGGGAGTCCAATATCCTTATCATCAGGATTGCGGAGGAGATCAACGTAAGTGAAATTTGTTCCTTTTATATGTTGACTTTTCTTACTGTAAAAACTAACGAACTAATGGATGCAATTAAATAGGGCTCACATGGAGGTTGGACCAAGCAGTCATGAAAGAAAAGAAAGAGACACTGGAGCACCTATTAAATTGGATGCAGAAGCTCAGGCTCATATTGAGAAACATAGGTATGTCCCTTCTTTTTTTGCAAGTTTCTTTTTGACCTGCTTAATGCTCTCATTATTCTTATCTACATGAGCAACCAGTTTATCGATCCATTCATTGACTGGTCTCACTGTTTTTGCTGCTATGAGAAGTTGAAAGCTGTAACCAGTGCTATATTTTATTATTACACGTTTCTTTTGATGTTCTAAGAACTAAGCATGGAAAGTTAGGGTCGTACAAGATGAACAACTAAATATACTGCCTACCCTCTTACTATGTTGGATCTCCTAACTGCACAGAAAGCTGCAAGAAGATCTAACTGACGAAATGGTTGACCTAGCACGCCAGCTGAAGGAGAGTAGCCTTTTAATGAACCAGTCCGTGCAAGATACAGAGAAGGTAGCCGTTTCCGTTGCCTCGGCGTTGTTCCATCTTTGCATCAAGTTACCTCAGTTCCCTTTCTGCCGGACTTTTACTGGGAATGCTCACTTGCTTTGTACTTGTGATGCAGATCCTCGGTTCCACCGAGAGAGCCGTGGAGCATAGCCTGGCGAGCACCGGCCGTGCAACGGCGCGAGCCTCGGAGGTCTACTCGCTGGCCTCCAAGACAACCTGCTTCCAGTGGCTGCTCATCTTTCTGATGACCTGCATGTTTGTCATGGTGGTTCTGCTCATACGGATCACCTGATGTCGCCATGGAGCCGCTGAGATAGTAGTACTGCAGTCTTGTAAACAGTCCTTTTACGAAGATAAACTTGAACCTGTGTTCCAGACGAGCATTGCTGGTCACCATCGTTATGCAGTTTGCTGAAGAAAGATGTCCCGTTTCGAAAATGCATCGGCTCACCGTTACTTTTGGACACACCAAAAGTTTTTGTTCATGAACATTTTATGATGAAAATACGAATCTATAATTCTTTTTTCGAAACGGTGAATCTAGAATTTTTGGTCTAAAAGCATGTAGAACATTTTTTTTTACTCCCTCCGTTTGAACTAAAACCATGACAAGAATTACGAAACGGAGGGAGTAGTTTTACTTTTCAAGGAGATGAAGAAACAATTTGTGTGCATAATTTTTATTCTAGAATCTGAAGCCTTGCGTTTATTTACACTTTACAGCATACCAATGCACATATTTCTGCTCAAACAGTGTGTAGAATTCATTTCCCTCGTCAGTTTCAACCCTAGCCGACTTTGATTGTACTGTACAAAAAAAAAAAGTTTCACCCCTAGCCACAGGATGGCCAAACGTCGACTCTGTACCCCAGGGGCAGAGCATACGGCTCCTGGACCAAATCGAACAGAGCCCTCTGCCGCACTTGAGCTGGGCGCACGGCACCCCGCCGGCCCGACGACGGCGAGTGAAACCTCCGGCTCCTATAGCACGTATTTCGCCAGGGGTGGTAGTTGGACCGATGACCGATGGCCGATGGCCGATGCGGCAGCGGGCAGCGGCAGCCTCTTTCTCCCGGTGGAGCTTCGCCTGGTGAGTGCTGACGATTGTTGTACTCAGCTCCTGATCTGCTCGGTGGCTTGGCCAGAAATTCGTGTAGTTTGCCAAGCGCTGGCTGCTGTATTAGCAGCAGTACTAGTTTACTACCTTGTGCTACTCCTTGCACGCGTGATGTTTGATGGATTGCCTGAGACTAGCTGGCGCTAGTTTATAGGCAAAAACGCTGAAAAGATGGCACGGGAGATTGAGATTGCGGTGGTTAATGACTTGGCGATCGGACATCCCATCATTCCTAGAGAGCCAAGTAGCTCTACAAGCAGCTGCTGCTCCCACTATGATCTAAGCTGTTTCGGTACCATCCTGCCTCCAATTACCATGCATATCATCAATACTATCTCGTTTCTGAATACCCAACACAATCCCAATAGCCATCCCTCCACGCCGGACAAGCAATGGAAACAATAGAGACCTGAATCGTCGATGCTAAGATTTTGTTGAAAACTTGTGTGCATTTGTTGTTTTGGCTATTTTGAGTTGACCAACACAAACCCTACAGGGAAATCCTTCATTTCTGAAATCAACTTGATATACGTTGTGCTCTGCTGCTTTCACGGTGTCGCCCGTTTGAGGATTGAGATGATATATATGTATCGTCAGAAATTAATGTAACAGATAAATTGCAATGTTGTTGTGCGAATGTCCTCTTTCTGCTCCCCTAACTTTAAGCTGGCGTTGGTGGTTCCTGGCTAGATGTTTGTGCATTGTGCTACCATTTACATCTTTGTTTGGCAGTGATTATGAAGTTGTTTATGGATCTGAGGAGCATGCCTCCGTTGTCTACGAAACACTAGCCGTTGACAAGGAGGTAAAGAAGTCATAGTTGACCGGACTCTTAGCATGATTCCTGCCTTCGTAACTTTCTCATCGTTATTTGTTCATGGCATTTTTTTGTCGAAAACTTCATTTGATGTCATTTGATGTCGAAAACTCCATTCAAACTCTCTTTTTTTGCGAAGAGGCACCGTTTAAACCTTAATTATGATTATTTTTTCAGGCACTTTGAAGCAGTAGAGGCCCGGTTCCTTCGATCATCTTTCGGTGCGTTTGTTGATCTTATGATACTTGTGACGAAGCTCGTGGAAGAATATGGCGGTGTGAGCCAGGAAGCACATTCCTGATGATGGCCGCGATGGCCCATTCTATTTTATCAGAACGTCCGTGTGTGTGTGGATGTGCTCATCAGTTTCCAAGCTAGTAGAAGCTATATTGGACAACACAAGGAGCTGATCTCACAATCCTGATCGATGTGTTGTGAATTAAATCTTCTTTTTATTGTGCTAAGCTGCGGTTTTCTAGATTGCACAGTTGCTTGATCAACAACTGCACTTTTCGCTTTTTGGTAGGCAGACATCTAGGCACTAGAAGGGAATGATGTGTGGTTGAGCCAGTAAAACAGTATGGAATAAGTAGAAAGAGACATTCAAGCTACTAATCAATCATAGTAAATGGAAGAACCTCCAATTATTTTAAATTAATACACTGTCATATTGCAGCCTATGGATCGATCCATGGATGACACAAATCAGTTAAGGTCTGAGACGAGAGAGACTGCAACATAAGCAACTACTACGTGGTACAGAGCATGACCAGTACACATGCATGCATGTACAACATGCACAAGTAGTACTAGATCGTGTCTTATTATTCTGACCACCAACCTGCGGACTACTAATTAAGAGAAATCGAGGCACACACCTGAAGGTAATTTAACTAACACCACACGGTACAATCCAGTAATAAAAGTTAACTAAGTAATCCACACGCGCGCACACCCTGCAGTAGTAATTAACTAATCAAATCCATCCACTGTCCATCTCCATGCATGTGGTGTGGCGCATCATGCATATTCGTGTCGTGTCGTCGTCGATATTGGTGGGGTGGAAGTCTGTCTCACACGGCGGGGGCGGGGGCGGGGACGATCTCGATGACCTCCGGCTGTTCGACCTCGGCGGCCTTGGCGGCATCCTTGACGTCGATGACGGTCTGCTGCTCTGCCGCCATGACCTCGATCTTGTGCACGCCGAGGATCGGGACGGGGCTGACGGACAGGATGGCGACGGCGTGCACGGGCAGCTCGATCACCTGCGGGTGGTCCGCGGCGCCATCATTGCCGGCGTCGGCGCTAGTAGTGGGCAGCACGGCGTTGCTGGGCTTGCGGTACCAGCAGTAGAGCCCAATCTGGACGCAGCTGAAGAAGAAGCCGCCGACGTTCGGGTACTGCATGCATGCGCGGATGGCAGAGTCAGAGATCCATCCATCCACTCAACAAGCTAGCTAACCATTAGTGGCAGCAATGCCAATGGAACAAGTAGGGTAGTTAGGTAGCATACCATGACGAATGGGTCCTTGGTGAAGAGGCCGTAGCAGAACCACGCGACGGCGCTGAGGACGAGGCAGAAGGAGAGGCCGACGGGCAGGAACTCCACGCTCTTGGTCTTGATCACCTTGACCTGCATGTGCATGCCATGTCAATCAACTGTCATGCACGGCCTGGCCGGCCAAAACGATGGAAGCAGAACAGAAGAGAGAGAGAGAGAGTTAACGACGTACGATGATGGAGAGCGGCGCGACGAAGACGGCCAAGGAGAAGGCGAGGCAGACGCTGCCGAGGAACTTGACGCGGTGGGCCGGCGCGAAGGCGTACATGGTGATGACGAGGACGAGGCCGAAGGCGGCGACGTCGAGGACGAAGAAGTAGGCGAGCGTCCTGAGCCTGGCCCTGGGCGGCGCGTAGACGAGGTAGGCGATGATGTAGACGGTCTCGATGCCGCAGCCGAAGCCGTTGATGGTGAGCAGGAGGGGGGACTCGGTCTTGAGCAGCGCGTAGAAGATGAGCAGGGAGCAGCTGAAGAGCGCCACCACGTACGGCACCGAGCTGAACCCGCCCGTCGTCTTCTTCCTGTAGATCTGCAGGAACGTCGCCCTGCACCCGCACGTAACGCGTCATCCATCGTCAGTTCAAGATCACCACATGCATCAATGGCGTACGCGCGTCCTCAAAGATGACTTGAACAATATGATAGGAATTAATTAGCTGGTTAAGCACTTACATTGGCGCGAGGAACACGAAGAAGGAGACGATGTTTCCTGCACGATCAAGGAAGAGGAAAATCGACGCCGTCAGTTTTGTCAGTCACATTCTTTAATTAGTTCTTTTGGCACCTACACCTATAATTAGTACAGTAGTAGAATGTTATTTATTCATTTTTAATTTATTTAGTGCACGGGTGCAGCCAAGGGCGGTAAGGAAGTTGCAGGGGAGAGCACGCATCCGTCGCCGCTCAACCAATCGCCATTTCAAGAAAAGAAAGGGAATTTGGCAGCAGAGAGATGGATAGAGATAGAGATTGCATGGTGAGCTGTTGGTTGGTGACAAATGCATTAACTAGGAAATGCATGCAGAATTGATGGGGGTTTGGCCTTTTAGGTGTGATCGATCTGTGTCTCTGTGTGTTTGTTTCGTTTGTCAGCAACCGATCAAGGATGTGTTCTTGCTAGAACTGGGAGGTGGTGGGGTTTTGGATGCGCTTCCCTACCCTGTGCTATGCATCAACCAACCAGCCTACACGATCGATCGATCTTGCGATAAATGTATGCACAGCAGACTGCTAGCTCAACACGGAATTGAAGGGAGAGATGATCATCATGCGTACGTGGAAGCACCAAATTAAAGGTGTGCGGCTGTGCCAATTGACATACACACGCTGACTGAATGAAACTGCATTTCTCCATCGATCACGTAGTACGTACCTGCGATGCCGGCCAAGGCGGTCGCCGGGTGATCCATGTCGAAGAGGCCCCCAGCCATTGCGACGACGGCTCGGCTACTACTAGCTAGTGATGGTATCAGCTGGAGGGAGGGAGGGAGGGAGAGAGAAGATCTTAGCCAAGAAGTGGTTCTGAAGCCAAGAGCCCCCTCTCCTACTCCCTTTCCGGGTGACACAAGGATCAGTGGCTAGCTCTCGAGGAGATGCGACTGCTGCTTGTGTGCTCTGGCCTCGGCGCCGGGCGCCGGCTTATATAGGTCGGGAGCGGGGCTCCTTTTCCCTGGCGCTGGTGCTGTACAGTGGACAGTCCACTCCTGGCCGCGCGCATGATCGATGGAGCGGTCCGTCCATCAGCCTAGCTGCTGCCCGGCCTTGTCAACACACTAGCTTCTCTCTCTCTCTCTTCTCTCTCTCTCTCTCTGTGAACATTTGCTGCATTTGGAACGTAGGCAAAACGAGTTTTGGAAACGTGGGTATATCTCGTTCGTGTGGTTTAGTCTTGGAAAGTCGTGTGATCGGGAGGGAAAGACGGTACATTTCATTTTACGAGGAATGTAAAATGGCGAGCGTAAGAATTTTAGCGACAAATTAAGCCGAGAGCGATTCGACCTTCGCACGATGTGTATCTCACGGCGACCTCTCCACCACCAATTTCCGTTGTATTTATTACTCCTACCTCTGTTGAAAACCGCTAGACCTCTTCCATCTTTTTTTCTTCCTTTTTTGTGAAAAACAGGTGGACAAACCGCCGGACCGCTTCCCTTGGCTCTTCGTTTTCCCTCGTTGATGAATTGGTACTTGTAATATACGCATCGGCTGGGTCGAGAAAACTGAAAGCATCACCTGCGGCTCGGGCCACGAAAAATGAAAGAAAAACTCTCTCAAAGATTTGAACCTCGGGTATCTCTACTTAGTGGCTCTGACGTGGCGGACGCGCACGGTCACGCCCGGGCCGTCCCATATCCTCCTCATATTTGGGTTGGATATAAGGGGCGCCGATCAGCTCGGGTGTTTGAGACCGGTGTGAGGCGCCGGGCTTAGGTCGCATTTTTGACCGACCAGTGACCGGGCCATCCGTCCGGACGTTTGAGGAGAGTTTAAGGCGTCCGACTGCATATGCTCTAACAGTGCCGTAGCCAGGATTTGCTAAAGACCCAGGCCAGCCTTGTATGTACAGTAGTTACTGTTGCTACACTGCGTCGTTTTTGCTACAGTCAACAAAGGAATGAGTTGCTACGCACCGGGCCATGGCCCTGGCAGCCCGGGGCCTGTCTACGCCCCTGTGCTCTAAGGTCCTAGACAATATCTATGGTGTCACCATACAAATGATAGAATGATGTACAACATTTAAGATACCGATCGTTAAAAGTTGTTCTAAACATCGACCATGCATGCTTTTAAAGAACCAGGTTCCTGCGTCGCTTAACCTCAGGCAACTCATTTGGCGTCCCTAGGTTGGCAGCCTCCGTCACCCGTCCTAGCTGCCGGCGAACGCTTTCCTCCCAAAATTCACACCATGGCGGGAGCGACAAGGCTCTCCCTTTTTTGTGGTCTGACGTGTTCCTCGCCCATTAGTGCAGTGGTCGAGTCATGGTGTGACCACGACAGTCTACTACACGTGACGACGACGAAGGTCCATGGACCGGCGGAGTAACGAGTATGGTGGGTGGCTAGATCTGGTTACCGAGGTTGTTAGTTTGTTCTACCGCACTCAACAACCATCCATGAGATGGTGGTGAGGCAAACTATGAGTCGGTGTCTTCTCCTCCTGCGAATTCTTCTTTAGTGTGAATCTGTGCCGGGAGACGGCTAGTCTGTGTGAGTAGGTCGGTAGAGAGGCGGATGGCAACATTGGCGGTTGACATCTTAGTTGTATTCTCTCCGGTGGAAACTCGTGATTTAGCCTTCTAGCTAGATCAGAAACATCGACATATGCATGACATTTCCTTGTTGAACGTGCAGGCTCAAACTTCTACTTGAGGGTGTTAGCCCTAAATTTCACTTTGTGGATGGTTTAGCCAACATCGACGTGCTAGCGGCGAGTCCCAGGAAGACATTGCATGTCTTGGAATCTTGAACCTTTAGTTAAGCCACATGTCACCCGATCTGTAGTTTATGGTCCGAAAGTCATAGGGATTGTGGTAGGATTGTAGAGATGCTGCCGCAAGACAGGTCCAATGTGAATGGTATATGTTTTTTCTTTCCTTTTTAAGTTGATTGGTTTGTTATAAAACGTTTGTCATTTTTTTTAATACTCTCTCCATTCAGAAATATAAGATGTTCTAACTTTTTCTTCTCAATCAGATGTATATAGACACGTTTTGGTGTGCTTGTTCACTCATTTTAGTCTATATGTGGTCCATATTGAAATATCCAAAACATCTTAAATTTATGTACGGAGGGAGTAGTAAACAATATATATGCCTATGTATACAATTTATAAAAGGGCCTTCTCATATGTGCTGCATTAATTGTTTCGATCCTAATATTTGTTGATCCTCTGATATTGTTAATTAGTCACTGTAGAAGTTTCCAAGCTATTCACTACACAACTTAACTAACTAGTTGCCTAGCTAAACCATGGATATGCTCTGAGAGGCAATCATGATCTATACATAGACGAAAACAGAGCCTGAAAGAAAGAGGTTTGTCAGTTTGTTGCCGCATCATTGATTGCTTCCTAGCACTGAATTAATTGAATTAACCACCATTCCATAAGTTAGGAATTGCTATAGAAGGGAGTGAACTCCGAAATCCAATTAACAATCAACCAACACGGAAGAGATTAGTCAGCATTAATTAATCTGCAGGATTTTGGTGCTCTTGGCTCACCAAGCTGTTATATGAGGGTGCCAAAAAGGCGGAACATTTCAAACAGAAAAGATGATGTCGGCTTCCAGTGATGATAATGTGGTTATTCCTGTCAGCTTTCCCTCACAATGTTCATGAGGTGTGTTTCCCGACGGTATCACACCGACGGGAATTCATCCCATATATCCTTGATGATCATCTTGAAAAAAGTACTAAAACAAATTTAATATATTCTCTTTCTTCCCCAGCTCCCAATAAGATCTTTTGGTTCACAAAAAGGTACAAGATACAGAGAAAGTGAAAAGAATGATTACCCATACATAAGCCCTCAGTATGAACAGTTTAGCTGACAGGAGCAGAAGAGATATATGTTGACTACATCACCATTGGTGAGCTCAAACATGATACACTGAAAAGTGACCTGATCAAGAATAGTAGCGCACATATTGTCCTCCACCAAGTGATCAGCTAGCTATGAAAAGAGTTCTGGGAAACCATGTGAATCCATACTACCAGTTAGCCGGGATTGCTTGCAATCAATTGGGGATACCATTTCTGAAGATAATTTTGTTACCAGTACTGTATATGGAGTGCAAATTTGACTTGCAGGAATACATGGAGTAGTATCAGTTTGAAGGATGTATTTTCAATAATTATAGATGATTGTATGCTAATTAATGTGTCTAGCCAAAGAGACATGCATGTTTTTAATCTCAAGAAGATGATAGATATGAGCATTACTACTACTTATTTTTGACGGTGCATTACTACTACTTATGACATATGACTGAAGTGTTTTTACTTTATGTAGAAGAAAAGGCTTAACGAATAACGATATAGTCCATTTGAAGGTTGCGGACGGTTCAAAACCCAGAGTTTATTGTTAGTGTTACTGAATTTTATTTGATGTTAATAGACAGCTTCTTTTCACCAAAAGAAACAAAAGGTCAGGACTCAGAAACTAGCAGTGCGTCCCTTTTGTCGTCCCAAGAGAATTGGAATGCAGAGTTTGGGTCCCTTCAGGTTCACATCAGCTAGATTCAAAAGTGCGTCACATTATTATTGTACTGGTTTGGAATATTTTGCATTGTACTACTACATACTTTTTGGATCCATCTTTCCTATCTGATACGATCCCTGTTTTCTTGAGCAGCTAGCTCTTGAGGCAGCAAACACTGTCATCATGCAACATGAGGAGTTGAGGACCATGTAAATGCCGAGAAAACTAGGGGGAAATTTGGAGCAGGCTCCAAGTGTACATGACATGAATGCTAAATTTTTCTTAGTGGCATATTTAGCAACACTTGTTCAACTAGACCACCTTCTGTCCACAGGAATGCATGCTACTAGCTAGTCTACTGCTATTTATGTTTCATAGAACCAGCTAGGCCGAAGAGAAAGATTTGCTCAGAGGTGCCGTATAAGTAGACATATAGCTGGACTCCAACATTTACCTGTTCCAAAACATTGGTCTATACAATTACTTCATTTTATCACTAAATCTCCATCAATGGATGCAACTTCTCGACGACGCCTCTTCTTCAGGAAAATTTGGTAGCTTGAAGTTGTAAACCACAACAAATATATTTTTGAGCATACATTGTTGTGTTAGAATTGATCTGGCCGATGATGAGTAATAACTTGCTGGTCTCAGTTTCTTGTTTCTTGCCCGTAGCAGCATTCCAACATCCAATTACAGAAAAAGAGAAGATGCTGAGATGTGGTGTTTGCTTGTGCTCCCGTGTCTCATCAGGCTGCTGCATCACTCAGCATCAAATTTAGTCAAGATGTGGGCAGTCAGTTCTTATCATGCCAATATTACCTAGCAGTTGCTTCAGAAGGCATTCATATATAAATTCATGCTACGAGACAGCCAGTAGGTGATAAGCTCTGTTATCTTATTCTGTCCAAATATTGCAACTAGGTGTGGAAATTCTAGATAGCACCTACTTTGACCTCAGTGCAAAAGTTCTGTAAACAAAGCTAACTGATCTTACCCTAGAAAAAGAAGAAGAAAGCCAACTAATCTTTTGGTTCGGCTTAAATTTAGCTTTGGGATTATAAGCCTTGTTTGAGCGGTAATATATTCAGGTGGGGAAGCTCTCCCTCCGTGACCGTTCAATTTTTAGCTTTGGGCTTATAAGCCAAAAAGCCTCTATTTATGTGCTTTTGGCTTTTGACCAGAGCGAAAAGCACATGAACAAGTGTTTTTTTTGGCTTAGAAGCCAAACTCCAAAAGCCAAAGCTAAGGCTAATCAAACACCTCCTTAGGCTATTTGGAAGCTCCTATTCTATATTTGTGTTCATCAAAGCTACTGAAACTTCATCTCCTTCACCTCCGTACTCAAGATGGTTACATGTTGTCTTCCTAAAAAAAAGTCAATTAATTAACAATTGCTAATGTGAGAACAAAGAGCATGAATATCACCCATGCTTTCCCGATGGAGATGTTAATATTCTCTGTGCTGCCGTCCTTTCTGACTACATCTGCCCCCATGCATCATGAACCGGGAGACTGAACTGAAGGTGTGCAGTTCCTACAGTTGCATAGTGGGGTACTGCATTTCATTTCACCCATGGCCGTCCACTAGCTTTGCCCCGGGCCAGCGTCGCCCCGCCGGGTACCGCAGACTTCTCGTTCGAGAACGGCAAATCTGATCCTACGCGTAATCACCATGTCCCCCGTGCCATTTCCTCAACTGTCTACGTTTTCTGCAACACGCATCTAAACGCGCGTGGTTTTGCAGCGGTATCTGGTATGAACAGCTCAAGGTGGCGGGAACCCAGCTCTGCACACCAGCATTCTCTGCTGGAATCTTTTGACATTTTTTCCATGCATGGTGTGCTTCTTGGAAATGGCTCATGTGTACTTCAATTCTTCAAATGAAGAAGCTCCATCAGAGTAGATGTTTCACGCACATTAAATGCTCCTAACTTGGAGAAGCTCAAGTGGTGCTAAATTCTTACTTCCTCCGTTCCTAAATATTTGTCTTTCTAGAGATTCAACTATGGACTACATACGAAGCAAAATGAATGAATCTACACTCTAAATTATGT
>CBMN010089919.1:46-10871 GCA_000582825.1 Hordeum pubiflorum | reverse complement strand
CCCACACACACACACACAACATGTCTATTTCCAAATATTCAAGTCCTTGGTTCTCTTCCATGTGACCGCCTCTTTGTGATTTCCAACTCAACAATTCATGACATTTACATGAATTAGTAGTAGTGCTAAGTAGTATGCATGCCATAGGATTATTTTCCTTCTCACATTCAAGTGGTATTAGTTATTGCAAGCTTCTTCTCTATAGTTTGGTAAACCTACTAACATCAGTTAATTGTTCTTTTTTCTTGTGCTCAGCTTGCAGGTAACAATACTTGAAAAGTTTAATATGCAACCTTTCACTCAAAAACCTTGAAAATAAAATGACAAGAATTTGGTATACATTTCTGGAGTTAAATGTCTTTCTTATATTGCAATTTATATTATCATGATTTTTGATGAATTAAATTTCCTTTACTTGAAAACAAAGCCACCTTTTCTAACACAGTAAAGCTATGTTTACAAGTATTCATTAATTAACTTGTGAAGAGATCAGAAACAAGGTCACCCACTATCAAAAATAACGAATGGATCTGTACAATAATCAGTTGGTACTTTCTTTTAATTTGAGTTTCATAATTTGGACGGTGTTTTTTTCTCAATTGAACTATGGTTGTTATTGTTGTTCCATGCATTTGTTATGCACTATTGTCCCACCTTATGTTACTTGACAATATTGCAAAGCATATGTTTTGGTGGAGCTATTTGAATGACTATGATTTTACCTTGTCTACTATTTTTCTGCTGATAGTACCATTTGGATAGAAAATTCATATGCAATCAGTAAGTTTGCATTTAGACTTTCCGTTTATATTTCATTTGTTTCCTCAAAGGTTGATTTCACAAGGTAATCTCATTTGCAAGAGACCTTTTCATCGCCTCTAGACATTTGCCTCTCTGTAAGTAATAAACTGGTCTGGAAATTTTGATTTGTGGTATGGTTAGGATGTCAACATCATTTTCTGTATGATAGTATTATCCGAATGAAAAAATGACACTTTTTTCATTACCAGATGTGTTGTCTTACCATTAACTGTACTAAATCTGAAATAATGTTAATTGCCGCTTAAAGTACTCCACTACCTGCTAGCTTTTGGAGAGAAAATTATAACTGGTCAAATTTGCATATTTTCTGAAAAATTCCATGGTAACGAGGGATCATGTCATTGCTTTACCTGCTACCATTTGTTTGTAGCTACAGCCCATGGCTAGAAAAAGAAGTATATTCATATTTTATTAGGTGTCTTGACTGTTGCAAATATTGGCATTCAGTCAATGTTCTAGGCTACTTGCATACAAGGTCTTGCTTCTTAGAGTTGTTTTCTACTAGGAAATGGCCTACTATCACATATAATATTTTGACAAGCCCTCACTAAACTAACTTGTTACCTTCTGATACCGCAAAAAAAAATGAAAAGATGCAGAGTGTTGTTTTTCACGTGTGATTCACAACTTCTTTGAGCTTTCTAATTCAACTCATGTCTGCCTCAGCATAAAGTTGTATGCCAGCGCCCTTTCCAATTTATGCCCGATTTAAAGAGAATGGGTAAAGTAGCTCCCTTATGTACAGTGTATTACTTTGGCCATATTGTTATTGCTTGTATGCTGTCACTTTATTATGGACCAACTAATAATATATATTTTTGAAACGGAGGCAAAAGATTTGCCTCATCCATTAATTAAGAGGAGAAAAGAGTTTTGCGGTTACAATCGATCGTGAGAAGACGGCATGACAATTACTCCCTTACAATAATACGCCCTAATTTCTTAGCACCCGCCACCACCCATAGGTTGGCCTCGTTGATGATGTTCTGGAGAAGGATAGGAGGTGGGGAAGATCTATGTTTAAAAACCCGTGCGTTTCGCTCATTCCAAATAGTCCAGGAGATGAGCATGGTGAGGGATGCCATGGCCTGTCTATCTGGGTTTCCCATGTCGGTGCGTCGATCCCACCAACGCGGGAGGGAGTCCTGAAGGTGCCAGTCTGAGGTGTCAATGTGCGCCAGACCAAACTTGTCAATGACCGAACGCCAAAGCCTGATGGAGAAGCGGTAGTTGACAAACAAATGGATGCCAGATTCTTGCTCCCTTTTGCGAAGCTGGCAAAGCCCACAGTTCTCCCACCCACGCCTCTCCAGCCGGTCTGCAGTCCATATCCTGTCTTGTAGGGCCAGCCAAGCAAAGAATTTGACCTTTGGTGGGGCCCAAGCTTTCCAGACCATGAAGTGGATGGGCGAAAAAGTTTGCCCAAGAAATTGTGCCTTATATGCTGTGCCCGCTGAATATATCCCATCGACTGCATGCTTCCAGATAATGTCGTCCTGGACCTAGTCATCAAGATGGACGTCTTGCAGGAGAGTCCAGAGCGAGAATAGCTCCCGGACATAAGAGGCGGAGACGATCGTGCCAGACTTGATGAGGGTCATCCACGCGTTCCCGCGCAGAGCATCCTTCAGCTTCCACCTCTTCCTCTTGGAGGCTTCAAAAATAAGTGGGGCAATGTCCATGGGCTTGCGGCCAAGGAGCCACGGAGAGTCCCAGAAAGGTGTTTTAGCACCATCCCCGGCAGTGATTATGGTGGAGGCATAGAAGAAGTCAAGATCGTCCTTGGTACAAGGGTTCCCCAAGCCAACCCATAACTTGTTAGGCTCCTTCCATTCGAACCAAAGCCATCTTAGTCTCAGAACACGAGCAAACTTGTCAGTGTTGAGGACTCCTAGTCCTCCATAAATCGTCGGTCTGCAGACCACATCCTAATTGACCTTGCATTTTGCCCCGGTCGTCTTGTCCGATCCAGACCACAAGAAGGCCCTCTCAAGCTTGTTTAGATTGTACAGAGTTCCTTGAGGCACGATGAGGGGCGTAATGGAGAAAACCGCTTGAGAGGTGATGACCGATCTGACAAGAGCAGTGCGACCAATGGTTGTGATGGATTGCCCCTCCCAGGTTACCAGCTTCCCAGCAGCCTTATCTTCTAGGTATTGGAAATCAACTGTCCGAAGCTGTCTCACCGCGAGCGGAAGGCCCAAGTATTTTATGGGGAATGCGGCACGAGTCGCCGGGATGGAGCTGAGGATATGCTCGAGCGGCAGATGGTTGCATCTGATGGGCACCACCGAGCTCTTCTCAAAGTTAATGCAGAGACCTGTGACCTCGCCGAAGCCCTTTAGTATGAGCGAAAGATTGGCAATGTCCCTTCTGAGAGGGGCCATGAAGATGGCCGCATCGTCGGCATAAATGGAGGTTCTTATCATGGCGCCCCGCCCACGCAACTTGTGCAAGATGCCTTTCCGAGTTGCTACGTCGATGATTTGTTGAAGGGGGTCGATGGCGAGGACGAACAATAATGGTGAAATCGGATCCCCTTTGCGAAACCCACGACCATGGATGATCGGGCGGCCTGGAAGCCCATTGAGAAGGACGCGCGAAGAGGATGAAGAGAGCAGGGCGGCGATCCAGTTCTGGAATTTGGAGGGGAAGCCTTTGCGCTGCAGCAAGTCGAGGATGTATGTCCATTTGACCTTTTGTAATGTCAAGCTTGAAGAGGAGGGCAGGGGTCTTTCGCTTGTGTAAACGACGAGCGAAATTGCGGACGTACATGAAGTTGTCGTGAATACTCCTCTTTTTTATGAAGGCGCTTTGAGCGTTGGAGACTAACTCGTCCATATGCGGGGCAAGCTTCAGGGACAAAATCTTGGCGATAATCTTTGCAACGGCATGCACGAGGCTAATGGGCCTATAATCGGAGACGCCTTCCGCCCCATCCTTTTTGGGCAACAGAACCACATTAGCAGAGTTGAGCCATTGCAAGTGAGAGGTGTGCAGGGAGTCAAAGCGATGAAGGACGTTCATGAAATCATGCTTGATGACCCCCCAGCACCGCTTGAAGAAGATGCCCGTAGTACAATATGTATTTTTCACTGAATGTACGTAGTGTGGAGTGTACATATTGTACTACCATTATTTATATATACATAATTATACTACATAGGTTTTTACAAATATTTATATTATTCTTTTATCAGTATGGATGAGTGTGCGAATAGATTCTATGACTGAACTTACATTTGTAGATATATGGATCACTATGTTATCCTCCTACATTATTTATCCTAAAAGTATTATACTCTACATTGTTTTGTGGAATCATATATACTATTTAAATTCCTACCATTCTATTGGTAAAATCGACGGGCGCAGCAACGCGCGCCATCAATGATCTAGTTGCGATTGGAACTGAAGGAATAGCTCTCTAGTTCGACTCACGGCGCCTGCATATTTATTTTTTGAAGTTTGAGAAAAGAGAAAAACAAAATAGGCCAGCCAAGCATGGAGGGGTGCGTGCACGCAATTTGTTTTGGAAAGAGCTGGCCCAGGTAGATCGTGTCCAACAAGCTTCCCAGATCGGGTTTCTTTTTTTCTCTTTTCAACATAGTTTTTTACTTTTTTTGCTTTTTCATTTATTTTTTATTTTGATTTAGTTTCTTTTCTTTTTATATATCAATCTTATTCTTCATTCCTTTTTTCTTCTAATTTAATTCCTTTTTTTCTCGTTTTCCTGAATATTTTTTAAAAATCGTGAACATTGTTTTGTTCAGTGAATTCAAAAAATGTACATAAACTTCAATTTTTTTATTGTATTTCAAAATTTGTTCACGATGATTTTATTTTTTTCCATAAAATTCAAAATATGTTTATCCATTTTTCAAAAAACTCATCCAATTTTCAAAAAAGTTTTCTTGAATTAAGAATGTGTTCATCAAGTTCAAAACAATGAAGAATGTTCATCATATTCAATATTTGTTCACCACAATTTTTTAACAGTTTCATGAAATGCAAAAAGAATCATAAATGTTCAAAAAATTCTGATTATAGAAAAATGTTCTTGAATTGAGAATTTGTTCATCAAGTTCAACAAATGTTCTTCAAATTAAAAATTTATTCATCTGATAAAAAGATATCATCGAAATCGAAATTGACGAACATTTTTGAAATTACGATGTTTTTTGAAATCACGAATATATTTTCAAATTCTTGAACACTACTCTAATTCAGGGTCATTTTTTGGCTCAAACATTTTAAAAATTCATATTTTGTTTACTTTTTAACTTTTTCCAAAATCCTAAATTGTTTAAAGAAGAAAAAAAACGGAAGAAAAAGAACGAAACATGAAAATAAGGGGCGCCCTGGTGCCTCTATGGGCCAGCCCAAATGGGAGAGCGGGGGTTGCCGGGGGTGCGTGCGCGTCGCCCTCCTGGTGTACACCGCCCGAAATAGGGGCTCCCTTTTAACCTGCCCAGAAGGTGTCACATAGGGTTTACCGACGAGAAACATTTCCTAGATTGACACTTGTGGATCAAACAGATACCCCTCAGTACTTGCCAAATGGACCGGTCCAATGCGTGCTTTTCTATTCTCTTTCCTACCAATTTGGGAAAGGTGTTTTATTTTTTGTGTTTTTATTTGCTAGTTTTGTCGATTTTCGTTCAGAAGTTTTCTTCTTACTTTTACTGTTTTTGGTTTTTATTATTTTAAATAAATAAATATTTTTAAAACATTTTGACAAAATTTGGAATATTTGTATAAATACAGGAAAAAATTATGAGTTGACAAATATTTTGCAAATCTGTATTTTCATATACATTGGAGAACATATTTCTAATTCAGGATTATTTTTCAAACATTTTTAATCCTTGATTTTCTTATAAATTTGTGGGCGTTTTCTGAAATTAATTTTGTAATAGGAGAACATTTTTTAGCAATTATAAATTATTTTTGGAAAATTGGAAACATTTTTTGGAATTTTGATGAAATTTTTAAATGCCTGAAAAATATTAAATTTAGAAAATATTTTAACCGATAGAAATAACTATAAATATGGCTTCGCCAATTAATTAAGGACAGTAAAACTGCACCTAATCCCTGCTCTGTCACGAATTTGGCATTCCTGGCCGGTCGATTCCGTCCGGTAGACATTCCTTTACGTTAGATCTTTGTCTCATTGGGTTGTTTTGCATCCTATAGATGTGGTTATATGTCTAGGATGTAGGTTGTTGCTCCGTTGACGTGGTGATACGTCAGGTCTGAGAAATATAGCGTTGTGGTGTTGCTTTTTTGATGTATCCATACTCTTATTTTCGTAATGAAAATGGGGGCCATGCCCCTTTTATCAAAAAAAAAAAAAGATCTTTGTCTCATGGTGTGTTTAGCACTAAACGGGTCACACGTCGCGAGGGCAGCTATTCCCATAACCTTTTTTGGACCCATGTGGTTAATTAGGCCCGTTTTCGTGCTTAGTCGAGCAGCCCTCTCAGACACAACACGCCTGTCTCCATAAAAGAAAAAAATTGCTCAAGACAGGAATCAATCAAGGGCAGTCGATACAGAGAGGATGCGGCGGGCGATCGATGCAGACGACGCGGGCGGCCGGTGATGGAATCCCGACGAACCGCTCCTCCGGCGAGCCTCCCTGTGGCAGGACACCGCCGCGCATAACGGGGCCCAGGGCCGTACCTGAGGATCTGGGGGCCCAGTGCAAAATTTGAAATTAGGCCCTTTGTATGGAAACACCAATTAAAAAGTCAATATGATATTTATTAGCCAGAAATTACTAATGGAGCTCGAGCTCCAAATTTGAAAAAAAAACACAAAATTTTAGGTTTTAAAATTTTCTAAAAATAAATACACACTATCTATGGATGTATACTACTTTCTGTAAAGTTTCATGGCAAAATATGTTTTATGTGAGCTACACGAAAATAACAAAAGCATGTATTTCTAGCGCATGTAATATCCACTATAAAGTGAATGGTTTTGTTTTTTTGTAGAGCTCATATCGAAATGTATTTCATAATGAAATTTTACACACATCTACAAGTACTTGTGTATTTATTTTCATTTTTTCTTTGAAACTTTAAATTTTGATTTTTGATTTTTTTTTGCAAATGTGTAGCCCGAGAGCCAAAAAGCCTCACTCATTTATTAGCATACTATAAACATAATCATATTTATAATAATACAAGAGCGATAGATGATGAGAAGAAAAACTAAATAGACGAGGGCAAAGCTTATGAATCCATCTGTGAAGAATTTATAAAGTGATTTGCTGCAAGGAGAACATGAACCAGAGAAGAAAAGGTTGTAGTAGTTCCGAAGACGTCCCTTGGGAACAGGAAACTTGGTTTTGATTAATATCATTACTTGCTATTTAATATGGAGAAAGAGAGAGGGGGAGTGTGTGCTTGTGTATCGTGTGGGATGGGTACTGGGTTGCGCTGGAAGTTGGAACGTTGTAGGAAGCTTAAACATTCCTTAATTATTTCCCTATTTAGTACTGTTAATTGCTTTTTTCACGACAGAATACTGTTAATTGCTATTTAAGATAAATTAGGGCCCCCCAAAATTTTAGGGCCCTGTGCTGTCGCACACTCTGCACCTGCTTGTGGTACGGGCCTGACGGGGCCTTCCTAGGATGGATGTTGGGAGGCGGTTGGACGGCGCTGCTGATCCCATGTCGAGGTTCAACTCCGGGGGAGTTTGGGAGGGGCGACGCCGGCGAGGACATAGCAGCCTGCCCCATCTCCGCCACGCAACGTCCGGATGTTGGAGCCGGCTGAGCTCCTCCCCGTGCCACCCGCCTCGTCGCCGACGCTTGGTGCTCTTCCTTCGTGCCCTGTAGCAAGGAGAGGGGATGGGAGTGGTGGTCTGTTCAATTTGTGCGATGGGTGCAGAGCGTCGGTTGGAAACCTTGGTACCACGACCCGTCTGCCTGCGACCCAGGAGCGACACATGGCGAAAGGCCCAGTAGGTGGTCCACTCTAGATCTCCACGGGTGAAGCACCTCGCGAGGCTAGGACCTCGCGAGGCCCCATTCCCGCGAGGCGGAACTTTCCAAGTCAAGCATACTCAACATCAGGCAGCCTCACAAGGTTCCCCTCGCGAGGTACTCCGTCTGGAGGGATCATGCGGCGTTGGTCGCACGGCTGCGCGCCCGCCACGTGGGTGACGCACCCGTACAGGACAGCAGGACCGTGCCAGTGGGCGTGGACAGAGAGGATTTCCTTTCTGGTGATTAAAGGGCAGTACCTGCTGCCTCCTCCAAATCAGTTTACCAAAGCTTGCCATTTTGATGCAAGGCAACCAGGGTGACACTGGTCGCCAGGGCGAAGGTCATCACCGAGCCCACCGGCGCATCATGGACTACGCCTTTGCAGATAAAGACCGACTTTTGTCAGGATAAACTGAGCGTCTGTTCCCCTTTGAATTGCCGCCCTGTGGCTACCCTTTCCCACCGATATTTTCGGGGAAGAGGGCCAAGGCAAGGATAAGAGGGGCAGTGTTGTCACCGTAGAGGGAGAGTTTGATCCTTCCGACCCCCAAACATTCATTTGTACGGTTGTCTTCCACCTAGTAACACTTGTGCCTCTCCAAGAGCAATCCCACCAAGCAGGAGTAGGGTTTTAAACCACAAGGTGGCCTAAACCTGGGTAAACCGCGTGTCCATTGTAGTGCCCTGTGTGCGTGCGCTCTCACGAAGCTTCGTTCGCCGCAGACTTAGTCAACGTCGGGTCGTGAGATAGCTGCACAAAGATGCCCTAGAGTTAGAACCAGAGTTTTGGAGAGTGTACCCTAGCTCAAATGCTTCTCGGATATTTGGCGTGCCAGGTATGGGACTTTTTTTTGTTGCAGCGTCCTCAACCTTGTCCTCGACATGGCCGACGCGCGTCAAGCTCGCGCCCAGCGCAGGGCCAACCGTGTCCGCACGGAGCCCATCGTCAACGACAATCGTCACGGACGTGTGCGCCGCCACTGAGCCGCGGTGGGGGAGCGGCAGGCTTCCTCCGTCCACCCGTCCACTCAGCAGCAACAGCCTTCGCCCGAGCGCACCGGTATTGCGTCTTCGCTCGCTCGCCGCAGGCCACCGGCGCGGCACGCCGCGCTGCCTATGGCGCAAAAGCTATTATGCTATCGCCTGACTCCAACCGGCTACGACGCCTCGCTCGTGCGCATCACCGAGCTCGTCAACACCGCCGGGGATGCCCCGGCGCCCTCTCGCCCTCTTCTGCCTTCGTCATCGCATGTCGAGCAAGCAGAACACGGTGCTCCTCCCCCACCTCCTCCTCCGAACGATGACGATGCAGAGCCTCGCCACCGCGCGCGCAGGCTGAAGCTGCCCTAGGGCGCATCCTCACCCAACCAAACCGGCACCAGTTGCTAGATGATCTAGCGCGCGCAGCCGGACGCGCGCGTCCTCCTCGAAAGGCAACGCGGCCTTCAGAACCGCAACATCCAGGACATCACAGCGGCCGAGTGCCAGAACCGAGGCGCTCTCGCTGGTGCGGTTGCCACCATCTTTGGGGGCTGCCTCGCCTTCACCCCGAGCTGCGTCGCGTGGTGTGGCCCTTCGAGTGGAAACCCGAGCTGCCTCCTCGCTACGATGGCACCCCAATCCCTCGGAGTTCCTGTAGCTCTACGCCACGGGCATTCAAGTCACGCGCGGCGATGACAAGTGCATGGGGAACTGGCTTCCCATGGCGTTCAAGGACAACGCATGCTTGTGGCTGATGAACCTACCCGAGAAGTCCATCTCCTCGTGGTCCGAACTGTGCGAGCAGTTCGTCGCCAACTTCAAGGGCACGTACGAGCGCCCTCTCATGCTCAATGACCTGCGTGTCGTGCGTCAGCGCCCCGGAGAGACCCTCCGCAAGTACATCCAGCGCTTCAGCCAAGTGTGCAACAAGATCTCGCGCGCCTCCAACGTCATGATCATCTCAACATTCTCTGCAGGCGTCATAGACGTCAGGATGCTCGAGAAGCTCTCCATCAACGACGAGCTTGACACCGTGGTCGCGCTGTTCGACCTTGCTGACCGGTGCGCCAAGGCTGAAGCATGCCCCCTCTTCACCCACACTGACCGTGACGTAGCTCCAGACGGCGCCAGGCGCAAGGCCAAGGACGCCAAGCACAAGGGCCCTGCTGTGCTCACAACGGAGCCCGAGCAGAAGCGCGGGCGCGATCGTGATGAGCCCGCACCCAAGAAAGATGGCCGCCCCCTCTGCGCCTTCCACAACGTGAACACCCATCACACTGAGGACTGCCACGAGCTCAAGATGCTTCGGCACAATCGCCAGAGCCGGCGCAACGACCACAACGATCGTGGTGCTGGCCACAACGATGGCCGCTGGAACGACCGCAACAACAACGACCGCAATGGCAACAACAACAACTACTACTACCGGCAAGGCTGGTGGAACCGGCCTCAGCAGGCCAATCCTCCTCAAGCCAATGCCACCCCGTCGCGTACGGGCCGAAACAAGTTGCCTAATGAGGACACTGGGGGCTACCAGGAGCCTCGCGAGGTGGCGCGCATCCTTGGCGGAGCCCAGGCTCCTTCATCCAACCGCCACTTCGAGCAATTCGCCCGCGAGGTTAATGCTGCCCTCCCTGGAGTTGAGGTCTACAGGCCACTCAAGTGGTTGTAATTCCCGATCTCCTTCGACTCCACCGACCACCCCAACTCCACAAGGGTTGTGAGGACGATCCATCTCCTTTGCACGCCCACCATGAACAAACATTGTCGTGACCAAGACACTCATCGATGGCGGCACAGGTCTCAATGTGCTCTCTGTGGACACCTTCGAGGTGCGTCAAGTCCCCTACGAGCGTCTCATGCCAATGAGGCCCTTCTCGGGCGTGAACGATGGCTCCACCCTACCTTTAGGGCAAGTGCGTCTTCATGTCACCTTCGGCAGCCGAAAGAACTGCCGCACCAAGCTCATCGACTTCAATGTGGCACACATTGGCCTGCCCTATGATACGTCTCCAACGT